>CM025153.1:18814231-18824629 GCA_013467495.1 Gossypium gossypioides
ACTAGCTTTTGGTTCCTTATCTATTTGAACTCAGGCTTTTACTTACATCAAAGTGTACGAGTCACGCATGCATAATTCGCCATCCACTTAGGATTAAGGTATGTCACACTATGAACGTTACAAGTGAATAAATCCATAAAATGACTTAGGATCTATTCTGCTTGAGCCTATCAGTCCAGTCAGTCACATCTATGTCCTTATCATCTGGGAGTCATTCGCTCCAATGCCCAAGATAAGGCATCTCCCAATTGGACTTGATAGATGACATATTAGTCTTTTAATCGGTTTGCTCATTTCTGATTAGACTAAGGACATGTTTAGGTTCATCTACTAATACAAGTTATATTTCCGTACTACGATCTGAACACATAATACCGCTTAGTATTAGTTAAACAATTAGACAACCAACGAACAATATTTGCTTCCATTTTGCTTTGCATGCAAAAACCATGTGAGGAAAATTGCATAAAGTATATTAATGTAATCAATAAATTTTTTTTATTAACCAATATATTCAAAAACATTACAAGTTTACAAACAAATATACTACACTCAAGGCACCAGATCCAACATGTTAAGCATGCCATTAAACTAAATATGTTACCATAAGCATGTAACACATGCCATTGTATTGAAACAGAACTAAAATCATGATTTTACTCAATGGTTGTATGTCATATTGCATATGCATGGGGTGGGTTATTGTGGTTGACGGAGGAGTTCTGTGGAGTACATACGGTAGTTAAAGTTCGTAATATTGTTGTCAATGCATTACACCGGGAGTATCGAGGAGATTGGCGGTTTTATTGCATTATTGGCAGCTTGTCCACACTAATGGCAGCTTAACTGTATTTACTGTTACTGGTGGCTTGTCCACAATAGTAGACTACCCCTTAACCACTAGGCTAATTACTCCTTTCTTGACATAATTTTGTCAACTTAAAATAAAAAATTCAGGATGTTATAGAACTAAATATGTCACTGTAAGCATGTAAAACATGCCATTGTACTCAAACCGAACTAAAAGCATGATTTTGCTCAATGATTGTATGTCGTATTACATATGCATGGGGTGGGTTATTATGGTTGATGGAGGAGTTCCGTGGAGTATCGGCGGCAGTTAAAGTCTGCAATGTTATTATCAGTGCACTGCACTGGGAGTACCAAGGAGATTGGGGATTTTATCGTATTTTTGGAAAGTTGTTTGCACTATTGGTGGCTTGTCCACACTAATGGCAGTTTAACTGCATTTATCGTTACTAGTAGTTTGTCCACGATATTGGCAACTTGTCTGCATATTCACTGGCAGTTTATCTATACTACTGTACTGGTGGTTTATCCACATCGAGCTTTGGCTCACATTGTTTGGTGTTTGGCAAATAAGTTCTGGGCAACTCGTGGTGTGTAGCGGATGGATGGGTAGGAACCTTTCTGCATTGCATCATGCTCATGAAATATTTGTATGTTTATTGAAATATGCCATGTACCATACTATAATGAATTGTTGATTGGCTATATTGATATCGACTCACACTGAGCTATTTTAAGCTCACCCTCTAGTCTTAACTTCTTAGGTAATGATCAAGACTAGGAATGGATCCGATATGTGAACAAATAATGCAGTTCAGAATTTTTTTAATATTAATAATTTTTAATAAGTATTTATTCAGTTTTTGGACTATAGAGTATTATTTTGGAAGTGTGGTTTGTGGTTGGAAAAATTTTTAAAACTCTATTTTTTTCCCTTAAACTTATTTTTCGTTGCATTTTCCAAACTCGATTTTCCAACACTATCGGTTCAATTCTAACTGATAAGTCTAAAAGTTCCCACATCGTATTGGATTTCATATGATCCAGCCCGGCATCCATGGCCTGTTTCTAGAGCTTGGAATCAACGTCCTATATGGCCTCCTCATGAGTGAGTGGATCTTCATCCTCATGATTGGCTTTCGTATTATAAATATTACCATCATAGATGAAAAAGTTCAGTTTCTTAAAAACTCTCCCACTACGATAGATTCCCCTATGCTGTTGATTGTTTGTAGGTCTTTCCACAACTTTTTTTAGAATTGAACTTGGTTATTGTTCTACAACTCTCAAAAGTTCCTTGAGTACCACTTTACTTCAAGGCTTAAAGTTATCCATGTAGATTTTGTCAAGGAAAGTAGCATAAGTAGAAATTTTAATCGTATTATCATTTGGATTGTAGAATAATCCACCATTTGTTCTTTTCGGATATCCTACAAACATGCACAATTTTGTCCGTGCATCCAACTTCTTTGAATCCTTATCCAAAATGTGTGTTGGATAACCCCATATTCTAAAGTGATTTAGAGCGACTTTCTTTTCATGTCATAGTTCATAAGTTGTTGTACAAACAAACTTAGTTGGCACATCATTCAGAATATAACAAGTCATTTGTATTGCATATCCTAGAAGAAAGTAGGGAGTTGTGAATAGCTTAACATTGAACAAACCATGTCAAGCAAGGTTCTTTTCCTTCTCTCAGTTATGTCATTCTGTTGTGCAGTACCTAGCTCAGTCAATTGGGATAAAATCTCACCTTGATTAGATCGAAGGTTTTTTACAGATAAATTTATTTGCTTTCCCACTTTCGCACGCAACCCTCAAAATTTATGAAATGTTTCGCTTTTGCGGTGCATTAGATACACATATCCATATCAAGAATAGTCGTCAATGAAAGTCACGTAATAATCGTAACCTCCTCAGGCACTAATTTTTATGGAACCACAAACATCAGTGTGCACAAGTTCTAAGGGTAGGCTGGCTCTCGTACCACATTAAAAGACCTCTAAGTCATTTTACCATTCAAGCAAGATCCAAATCATGTGTAACCTCCCTAACATAGCCTAGACGTTATGGCTAGATTAAGAAGGCTACAATAGTCATCGAAATGGTTAAGCTCACTTACATTACTTTTGAAGACCTTAAATAAACTCATTTGAGAGAAAAAAAATTCGTAGTTGTACTTTGAGTTAGTTTAAAAACATTCATTTATTAGGTCATCTGTACTTAAGATTCACTTTATTATTGATAGTATTGTTTTAGAAAAAAATTTTGTTCGTCGCTTTACTTTGAAAAAACAGGATGTTAACTAATGCAGCGGAAAAACCATTATTCATGTTATTTTAGAAATCTAGTTGCCTTATCGATTTATTTTTCAAAAATCGTTTCTTTACAATGCAGTAGAAAGTAGGGAACAATGTCAAATATTACTTAAGCCAGATATCATGCATTTTTTGGTTGTTACGCTTAAGTAATCCATCCATGCAAAAATCCCCATATGAAAAGTTACAAAGCCACAGACTAGAAATAATTAAAAATTACAAACCAAAACCAATAGAGACTTAATAATACTTATTAAAAATAGTCCGAGGTCCAAGGTGATTCTCCGTATGATGGGTCTGATCCTAGTTTCGAGGTTTAATTAAAAAGTTAAACACTATAAGGGTAAGCTTATGAAAACTCAGTGTGAGTCAAACAGTTATTTAAACAGACATAAATATCAAATACAGTGAAACATATTAGCATTAACAAAAGAACATAGAACCATCATTGGAATTTTATATCATTACATAGTCTTTACCAAATCGATGTCAAACGGTGTATGAGCATGGGTCATCATTCATTGGAGTAACAATCATTAGTTTTGATATCATTCAATACAACACAATACAATACATAGAATAACTCAATAAAATTCGAGTATGTCATGAGCATGATGCAATGCAAAAAGATTCCTACCCCAACCATCCACTACAAACCACGAGTTCCCCAAAACTCGTCTACCAAACTCCAACAGTACGAGCAAAGCTCGATATGGTAAAACTACCGAATAATCATAAATGCAGAAAATCTGTCGAACAACCAATAATGTGATAAAATCATGAATCTCCTCAATACTCCAGGTGTAGTGCACTGACTACAAATAAATGCGAACTTAATATGTCATCGGTACTCCACGGAACTCCTTCGTCAACCACAATAATAATTCACCCAAATGCACATGCAATATGTCATACAATCTCATACATAGTCATTATTCAATATTTTCACGATTTATTGGCATGTTCAACATGCCTTCGAATTATCAAATACTTTTAGTGAATAGGATCCTTGATCCAACTTTCAATTTACCATTAAGGTGGTATCATTTAACAAATCACAATTTCATGTGTACTTACAAACTTTTCTGTGTACATGTATAGTAGTCTTTCAAACATTACATAAGAATTCCTCATACCAATCTATTCTGCATAAGCCTTATTTTCATTCAAAATCATGCTATACAAACAACCAATCATACATCACATTAACTAACCATTCACAAAAATATCAAACATGCAATCATTCAGTTAATTTAGCAACTTTGATAACATGTCAAATAATTAGGGCTTGAAACGTACTTGCTTCGGCCACTCGCAAACTTAATTACTTAAATATTTAGCCAAGCCCAACCAACAAACTAAATCATCAATTTT
The DNA here is from genome assembly GCA_013467495.1 of Gossypium gossypioides. NCBI lineage: Eukaryota > Viridiplantae > Streptophyta > Magnoliopsida > Malvales > Malvaceae > Gossypium > Gossypium gossypioides. Next base: position 18,818,734 of record CM025153.1, read on the forward strand.
TTCAATAAAATCTTTATAATCAATCAAGTTCTTGAGTTAGGACCTACACCTTATTTTACGCTCTTTCGCAGCACACTTGTAAATCTTGTGCTTTCTCTAATAAGTTTTAAAATTAACCTACATTAAAAATCAATATAAAACTCAATCAATACACCTCTTAAATAGCCCCTAAACACCAACTTATGGGTTCAATCCAATCTTCACAATTACAACTATTTTTTTGAATCCAAACTAGTTAGATTTCTTAAACTAATTCGAAGTGAATCGTACGCACGAACGTCTTTCGATTGTACTATTGATTTGGGGCGTTTAAGTCAGCACCTAAAACATTTAACTACTGAAAAATCAGTAGCTAATCTATGATTAAAAATTCCTTATTTGATCAAGTATCCTAATATCTAAACCGAAACTATTCACTAGTTTACAATTAACCACACTTACGCTTCTCGAATTGCTAGATACGAATTGCCGATTAATCAAGATCAATTTTTTCTAATTAACACATAATTAAAGGCTGATTAGGAGGGGTTCAAGAACCCAAATCAATTCTGGAAAATATAGGAAAAAATTAAAGAAAAATAGCCCCCTTTCTTATCCATAAGCGCTCACCGCCACTAACGGTGACCAAATTGAGGCTGATTTGAAACCACTTTTGAGATCAATTAAAAAGATAGAAAAATACCCATTAAATATTTAAAAATCCCCCAAATTCCATATCTAGAAATTTAGGTTTTTATTTGAAAGGATCTATCAAGAAATTGAGAGAAAAGGAGATCTTATACAAGCTAGATGATAGGGGTGGCAATGGCACTTCTTGGAAACGATAGGAATCGATCTTGGAGGTTCAAGATTTTAGATTTGAGGTTGAATATTTTAGCGAAAAATGGCATCAAGGTGGTGGAGGAGATGATGCAAAATCTTGTGGCAAAAAGAAAAGAAAAAGATGATAAATCAAAGCTATGGGCAGCAGTAACAATAGAAGAAGAAAGAAACAATGAGGAAGGGAGGATGAGAGGGACGGCTAGGGTGGAAAAAATAAAATTAAAATCTGATCATTTTGTGCACAAATAATATTTATACCTAGGTTTATAAGGTTATGGACAGCACACTCATTAAAAAATAATAAGATATTTTGCAAAATTTAATTATTTTACAAGGGAAAGGATTCGAACTTGGGACCTCATTTTAATTTTCATGCTTTCTCATATTTCTTTTAATCACTGGGCTATTTCCTCATTCTTGAAATAATTTTGTAATATTTATTTTAAAACAAGGCGTGTCACATACTAGGGTTTGATGCAAAATTAGCAAAACAATAAAAATGATGAGAAAGAAGGGATTTGAACTTAGGTTTCAAGGAACGTTTCACAAACACTTATCCAACAAACCAATACCTCATTTATTCCCTAAAAATAGATGGAAAAATCTAAAAAATTAGGGCATGACCACTCTTTCTCAGTTTACAAACCTGATTCTCCTAACCCCCGATTTTTGGGATGTTACATTATGGAAGACTAACTTCCTTAAGCATACTTAAGTGACCATATTTCACGAGTCTAGTGATTTTTTCTTGGTTAATATGACCAAGTCTTCAGTGTTATAGGTACACCTCATTAGAGTGAGAAGTTTTAAGCTTCTTATTCACCATTTCAGTTTGAAGCATCGAGTAGTTATTTGGTTTTATAAAGTAGAGATTATTTTTCATTCATCTATTATAGATTAAAGAACGATTTACGTGAATAGAAATCTCTTTATTGAATGTCACAGAATAACCGTCATTAAATAAACATGCTACAGAACTTAAAATTCTCTTAAAATGAGGTGCATAAAAGACTTAACTTAAAACAATCTTCCAAAAATTATCAAAATGTAACATAACTTCTCTTACTCCTTCGGCTGAAACATAGCTCTCATCTCTGGTCCACAACGAGAGGCTCCTGTCATGCATACATCTCATTTCATTGAACCCCTCTAAAGAAACACACACATAGCTAGTGGCTCTAGAATTAATAACTTAGTTTTAAATTAATTCTTCCACTAAGCAAGCTTCAACCGCAAAGAGTTCCATATCTTTGCCCTTTTCGACTAGATAATCCAAATACTCTTTGCAATTTGATATCAAGTGCCCTTTCCTATTGTAGAAGAAACATTTGATCATCTTAAGATCTTTTGGCTTCTTAGTCTTCTTTCTATCCACACGAGGTGGAACTAAAGACTTAGTCGGTTTCTTCTTTCCCTTAGCTTTTTTATTCCCCTTAAAACACGAGGAGCCCATAGCTATGTTTGGCTCAGGTTTCTCCTGAATCGACTTACTTGTTCCCCAATTTGTAAGCAACCCTAAAGCCAACGAACTCCTTGGTCAAGGATTTGAGCATTATTTCAATTTGAGTGTTCACATCTAATTCAACCCCATTATCCTCCGCTTCTACAAAGAATCCCATAAGCTTAAGCATATGTTCTTTAATCGAAGTGTCAGGTTTCTATTGAGAGTTTATCAAATTTGTGATAGTGGATTGTCGAGCCAATACGACTTGGCCTCCAAACAAATCCTCCAAATTTGTCATGATTTCTTTAGTAGTACAAAAATTCTCGTGTTGCTTTTGCAGTACACTACCCATGCTCGCTAACATATAACATCAAGCAATCGAGTCAGAATCTCTCCAGTGATTTCTCACTTTGGGCTGAGCTTCAGGTGGGCAAGGTTCGTCAAGGACGAATTTGTGTTTCTCACAGCTCAGAAGTATCAGCAAGTTTCTTTTCCAATCTCGAAAGTTATCCGCATTCAATTTATTCTCAGTAAGAATGCTAATAAGAGGAGTATGAGACATATTTGCACTGAAAAACAATAATGATTCACTAATTACTATCTTTGTATTAAGCAAATATTTTCATTTCAGCAAAATATCAAGAATGCAATATGATGCATGCGTCTTGTATTAAACCCTTAAAAAAAATTTCATTCCTATTATCATTCTCACCCCTCATCAATCATGTTACCTTGGGGTTCCATGATTAACTAGCAAGAACATCAATTACATCCAATCAGTTCATAAATCTTAATTCTCAAAACTCCACACGAACCAACAACTATTTAACATTTGACCATCATCTCTAGCTTAAATATCATTTCTTGGTAAACTATTTAATAAGAGATGATATTGAGTGTGTAACCATTGACTCAACACCCATCATGAACATGCTTTCATTTCTGAGTCATCTTGCGAAAATCTCACTGAGAGTCATGCATGACTAGTTGTCCTTAAAAGGAAATCTCACCCAGTGAACCCATATGATAAAGTTTACCTTGGGGTGAGACCAGGGTAGGAACCGGCTTGAAAATTTATCATGCTATCACTTAAGGATAATCAATAGAGGACGTAGGTCTTGTTTGAGGACCTTCTCCCCTTCAATATTTTAAAAACATACAAGGTTTTTATCCCAAATTTCAAAAATGATCATACAATAGTCCTAGTGGCATTCTTACCTAATCTATATGGCATGCTTTCAATATATGCATGACATGCTATGACAATTTTATAATATTCAACTTCATTTATTCACAAGAATCAATAAATCAAAAAAAAAATTTGATTCTCCATGATTTATCTTTTAAGGGAAAAACCGAAGAAGTGAATGTGAACCATGCATCAGGTAGTGTCCTAGGAAAGGGAGGTGAGTCATTTTTGACCACTTAAAAACCAAGTATTTCCTTGCCATAGCCAATCCTAGACATGCACCTTCTCATTACCACACTTCTCACATCAATCGAATAAGCTAAAGAAGTGAATGGAATAATACAACACGTCTATTTTCTCATTAACATACTTATTATTTTTTAATCAATCAACTATGGATCTATCTCATACATATATATCAAACTTATAATATAACATAATATAAATATCATAAACAATTATAAAAGAGATATATAAGGAGATGGATAGATAAAATAAATTGTCAGCCAAGGTTTTCATGCTTCTATTTCTAAAAAATAAATTTAAAAAAAAAACATAATTTTTCACAATAAGGAGTTCATTGGGTCTTCAACTGCCATTGCTCCTTCTTCTCCTTGTCATGGACTCCTTTTGGAAAAATTACATCTAAGTCTCATGCCCTATGTCCATTTTCGGCTCACAAGAATTTTATGAATTTATAAAAACAGTCCATGGATATGATAGTCCACGATCTATTTCCTAAAAACCACAACATTGGCAAAAAATAAAAATTATATAACAAATATGTAATATCACATACATTCTTATATATAAGTCAAAACATGCATAAGATCTAAAGAATGTCACTTTCTATGCAATCGAATCATTTAAGAAGAAAGGAAATCTATTTTGATTACATGTTTATACTTATAGGTAGAGCACAACCTGGCTCTAGTATCAATTGTTGGAAATCGAGTTTGGAAAACGTAACGAAAAATAAGTTTAAGGAAAAAATTTCCAAACTAGAACTTAGTTATGTTATCTAAAGTAATAAACACTTAATCAAAACTGTACTTTTTCGATTCGTCTAGGATGAACGCTTTGACCGAGTAGTCTTCTCTACTATTCTCAATCTCCTGTTTACCGAGCATGGGCTCACTTCGAATCAGAACATTTTTCACAAAATTACCAGTAGGGTAGTTTTTTATTTCTCTAAAGTTTTTGAGTCAAGTTGTAAATATGAAAAATATCCTTACAAATTTTCTAAAATAATTTCTTTTAGAGAATTTTCTCTCTACAACTTTCTCTTCAGTTCAAGTGTGTGAAAAATAATGACCCAAAGCTCTCTTTATATAGAGAGAGTTTAGAGAGTTCAATTATGATTAAAATTTTGGACAAGCTTTTTTAGATAGAATTCTAACCAATGAAAATAGAGTGAGAAGACAAATGGCTACTGGTGTAAGCTGCATGGTTTGTGAAAGCTCATTCGAAAATACTAACCATGTGTTGTGGTTTTGTACCCCAACTGTGGCAACATGGCTTTCTATTATAAAGCTGGAAAAGGTACATGAATTTTTTAGTCTCAATTTGGAAAATTCGTTTGCAAAAAATCTCTCTAATCCTGAATATTTTGCTTGTGTGCCTAGCGAGTGGTTAACACTGTTTGGTAGTATCTATTGGTAGCTTTGGATTAGGAGAAACAATTATATATATTTAATGTCAAGTTTATAGAAGTCGAAAGTATTTTGGTGAAAAGTTGTTGGATAAGAGACAATTTTCTTAGGGCAAGCCATGGATTAGACTAGACATTGAGGTGCATAAATGTTTATTCTCGTAAATTCATAAGATGAAAACCACCAGATGATGGATGGAGAAAGGTGAATATTGATGGTGTTGTGTTCCATGATCAGGTTGGAGTACGAATTGCAGGCTTCATAAGAAATATTGGGAGTTGCTCGGTGCTCATGGTTGAACTCTAGAGTATGCTTGATAGTCTCCAAAGAGTGGAGTCTAGGCCTCAAGAAAGTGATTCTTGAGGCAGACAGTAAGGAAGCCATTCATGCAATTCAAGAAACTTGAAAGGAGCAGAATGGTTCATCTATGATCTGTAACATTAAGGAGCTTCCCCAACGTGATTGGAAAATTCACATAATACATGTTTTTAGAGAGGGCAACAAGATAGCGAATGGTTTGCAAAAAATGGCATTCTCAAGACCTTTGGGCAAGTTTATATTCATGCAACCCAGGATGAAGTCCATCAATCTCTACATGATGATCTATCTGATGTAGAATGGCCTCATTTTACTTTGTTTCGATTTAATCCTTCTTTTGTATAAAAAAATATAATACTTATCAAAATAAAATATTAGATTAAATTTAATATTAAATCTATTAAATTAATATAATACTTATCTACAAGATAAATATTAAACTTAATTTAATATTAAGGTAAACACATTAAT
>CM025153.1:18848294-18862986 GCA_013467495.1 Gossypium gossypioides
GGATTTTTTCTTTTGGATAATGGGTATGGAGCGGTTTTGGTAATTGTTTGCCCCACCTCGACCTGCTCCACTATATAAAATTACCATTCTATCCTTGTATATATAAACTATTAAAAGGGTAAAAATGTAATAATGTAATATAGAAAAAATCATGTATTTTATGTTTAAATATTTTTTTGAAGGATTATGTTTAAATATTTACTTGATTTTAAAAAGATTGAAAAAATTAAAGATAATTAGCAAAAATTAAATTGAAGTGGAGCGGAGTGGGCCGGGGATGGATGCATCCAACATCCATGGAGGTGGTAGTGGTTTTCAAGATTATATATCTACAGTAGAGCGAGGCAAGTGGTGGAGCAAAGCGTGCCAATTATGGAGCAGTAGTGGATTTAGCACTATCTGCCCCCATCGCGCTTCATTGCCATCCCTATCTTTAACTGTATTCCTGTATCAGATTGTTTTTTGTGTGGGTATTTCTACAGTTCACGGTTGTTGGAGTGCATTCGGCAAAGTTTGATAATGAGAAGGATTTAGAGGCCATCCGTAATGCAGTATTGCGCTATGGCATCACACATCCTGTAAGTTGAATATTTGGATTGTTCATTAAGCTGAATCCTAAACTTTTTCAATGTACTTTGGTATCATAGAACTAAATATCAGGTAGGTAGCTTCTTGGTAAAACCTAGTCTGTAATTCATCCTGAATATAAGAACTGATTTCTTTTAACTGGAAATATCCATGTCATGAGTCATGACTAAATATATACATTTTTATATAAATAATATGAACTACAAGACAGTTATTTGTTCAAAGATATAACTAATATGAGCAAGTCTCGAATTTTTTTCCTCTTTTTCCTGATATCTAATTAATATCATATATATAATTTTGTCCATCCACTAATAATCTTTTTGAATAAATCGTCTGCTATTTCTCCCTCTCCCTCTCTCTCTCTCTCTCTCTTGAAGCTTACCATATGAGTTCTATTATTTAGGTTGTCAATGATGGAGATATGTATTTATGGCGAGAGTTAGGTGTAAATTCTTGGCCTACATTTGCCATTGTTGGACCCAACGGTAAGCTGTTAGCACAAATAGCAGGTGAAGGCCACAGAAAGGTAACGACGACACATTTTTCTTACTGAAATATGTTGCATCACAGTTTTCTTTTCAAATAAATGAAGTATATTCATAGCATTAATCAGCATACAATAGAAATGTAACACTTTGTGCATATCCATGCATGTGATTTGATCCTTTGATGAAATAACAATGCAGAATTACAAACTTAAGCACTTTGTCGAAAGGACTTCAAAACTGAATGATATAGTTTCTCAACTTCTGGTTATTAAAATGCTTCTTGAAAGGCAAAATTTAAGTTAGCACTACGGAACTCAGTGAACAACAGTGAACCATTGATTACAGGGTCATTCTAAAAACATTTTGTATTTGTGTCGCATAATTTAAATAATCTGTTAATGTGTTATACTTGTCATCAATTATGCATCTTCATTAAAGAGTGCTTTTGATATTTCCAAAGCACATGACTTAATCAAAACCTGCTCTGTCGCTTAAGGTATGAATTGATTATTGGGGGGCAAAGAGATAGAACTAGAGAGGACTCAAAACTACTGGTGTGAGCTCATTGTTGTATTAGAGGAATCTGCCGTTCTGATAATTAAATCTTTACTGTTTAGTCAATTCTCATTTCTAAACCATACTCATTTAATAGGAAAGCTTTAACCATAAATCACGTAGTCTTGTACGAAATTGGATGACTGCGGTTCATATTTTACTGGATGTCTGAATTCATGGCAATGCTTTCTCAACTGCATTAGGATGACTTTTTCACATCAAGTTGGAGTCAGGTTTTGGCAATAAAATAGCATTATTGTAATTGTGGTTACAAAGTTGCAATACAAACACTAAACTTACTTCACCCGTTTGTATATAAACAAGAATGGAGCTAATATGTTTTTATTTTTTTTCCTTGTAAGGATCTTGATTATTTAGTGGAAGCAGCTCTTCTTTTTTATGATCAAAAGAAGTTGTTGGACAACAAACCAATTCCACTGAACCTGGAAAAAGACAATGATCCTCGCATGCTTACATCTCCTTTAAAGTTTCCTGGCAAGCTGGCGATAGATATTCTTAACAACCGGCTCTTCATTTCAGATAGTAACCATAACCGCATAGTAGGTTTTCTATCTCTCACTCATTGATATGACATGCAAATTGACTTGCACTCAGGTTCCTGGAAAAGTGTTCATTCACATGCATGCCCATGCACATGACACCTGTGCACATCTCCAAAAGTAAGAGCCATCTGTGGGAAAAGTGCTTGATGTTAGAAAGAGTAATATTAGCATATCCATATGTTGCAAAGTTTTATTAGTTTCTTTTGACTTGTACTCCATAAAGGTAAAGAGATTCTTTTTTAGTCATAAGAGAATGTTAGTTATTGGTAACAATTGCATTATTGGGGCCATCCAATCATTTTGAGTCTTTTCTTATCTTATTAAATGGTGGCATGTGGACCATGATTTCAGGTGGTGACTGATTTAGATGGGAACTTCATTGTCCAAATTGGAAGCACAGGAGAAGAGGGCTTACGTGATGGTTCCTTTGATGATGCTACATTTAATCGCCCTCAGGTGATTAGTTAATATTACTGCGATGGTCATTGACAATTTTGTAGCGTTGACTACATATATATAATTATTTTTTTTCTTTTTCCTTTCCTTGTGGTTTTATTGCCTTGTCTTTGTTAAACTTATGTCATTATACTTCTATAGGGCCTGGCTTACAATGCAAAGAAGAATATTCTTTATGTTGCAGATACTGAAAATCATGCTTTGAGGTATGCAACTTGCTATGATTTGATGTTACGAGTTAAAAAATGAAATAAAAAACGGTGCAAGCATTTTAATGAAAATGGACTGTATAAGACTTTAATTGAAATAGGGTGTTTTTGAGCTAATCCAATAACGGACAGTCTGGCAATAACCAACTTTCAAACGGTTTTCTTTTCTCTTTCCTTTTAAGCATTTTCGCTGTAACCAGCAAGGCATGAAATGAATACAGTACAAGTCTTCCTCAAATTTCTCTCTCTTCTCTTTGTGTTTTCTCTCATCTTTTTCTCTCTCGATAGTTTTCTCTTTTGTATTTTGAACACTAACAAAGGTATCAAAGCTTTCCGATCACAATGGCCGGTTGTACAAAAGAAGGTTCATGTGTTGCAGCAAGAGGTGGAAAAGATTTAAGCAGAGCTCTCTCAATTGGATGTTAAGTTCGACGCAAAACTGGAAAATCAACTGCAGGGATTTAAGGATGAGTTTTCAGGAGAAATTAGATCTGAACTTCAACATCTCAGGTCTGAGCTTCACAGTTTGTTTACGCAATATTTTGGTAATCTTGCTGTGCCAACTCATGCTATTGTTCAAGACCGAGGAAAGGGCGTTTTGGGAAGACCACCCCCAGGGTTCCCTCCAAAAGAACCCCTTGAAGCTCCTCTACCCCCAGTTGTTCCTACACAAGAAGGGTCCCAAGAGAAGAGTTACATAGTAGGGTGCCCTCGTTTTGATGGGATTGCCTATAGAGCTTGGTGGTCTAAGTTGGAGCAACTTTTTGAAGCAGAAGCAGTTCTTGAGAATGACAGAGTTCGTATTGTAATGTTGAACTTGGAGGGTCGAGCTCTTGACTGGCATCACTTTCATGCCCAGAATCATGGAGGGTTGTATATGCTAGATTGGCCAGGATATGCCATTAGCTTGCGAGAACGTTTTGGCTCAAGGAAGTTCAGAGATCCCATGTGAAAACTGGTAACCCTTAAGCAACAAGATTCTATGGAGCATTTCCATGATTTATTTGTAAGCTTGTTGAACCAGATAGATCTACCTGAACAACATGCTTTAAGTATTTTCATTAGTAATTTGAAACATGATGTTAGAAAAGATTTATAGCTATTTAAGCTTCAAACCTTAGTTGATGCTTTTCATTTAGCCAATCAGGTGGAGGATATTTTGAACACTTCCCCTGGGAGGGGGTTTTGGTCTAGTTCTAATGTTAAATAAAGTGTTGCTCCAAGTAAAGTTGTTTCACTGGTTACATCTAGAGCTCTTGTCACTATTACTACAGGGTCTTCTAGTAGAACTAATGGCCTCAGAGCATCCTCTAAAGGAATCAACCCAGCTCTAATGACTGAAAGGAAACAAAAGGGGTTATGCTTTTTGTGCGGAGCCAAGTACCATGTTAGTCACAAATGTGTCAAAGGGCAGTTATACCAGGTGTTGTTGGAATCTCATTCTAATGGAGAAGGAGAGGATTTCCAAGAATGTTCTGACCAGGTAGAGGATCCTCCCACGAAAGACAAACAACAGGAGCCTATGATACCGCTGCATGTTATGAAAGGGTCACAAGGTCTCCACACAATGAGGTTTGAAGCTCTTGTGGGGAATATCAAAGCCATTTTGTTAGTGGATTCAGGCAGTACCCATAACTTTTTGGATACAAGGCTGGTAAGTAAACTACCTTTTTCTGTAGAATACCAGGAACAGTTAAAAGTAACTGTAGCAGATGGTAGGTGCTTAATGACTAGAGGAACATGTAGGAAAGTTAAGTGGGAGACTTAGGGCTTCTAGTTTGTCACAGATTTTATGTTGTTACCTCTGAAAGGGTGTGATTTGGTCCTTGGAATACAGTGGCTACTCTCACTAGGACCCATCTCCTAGAATTTTGGGTCATTAACTATGCAGTTTGATTTCGGTGAAAAACATTGCACCTTGTAGGGTATTCAACCTGGTAGCATACATGTCATGTCAGCAGCTTAGTCTTCAAGATCTTTTTCCACTATTGATTAGCTTTTATGCCCCTGCACAATGCTGATGACTTCAGTTACTCAATTGTCCATACAAGCAAATGACCCTCGGCTTCATGTAGGCAAACACTCTTAGAGGATTTCTCTGACATTTTTGGGATCCCTGTAGGCCTGCCTCCAACAAGACTCCAGGACCACAAATCCCCTTGAAGGACGAGACAGTTGTGATCACAATATGACCCTACAAATACCCCACGATTCAGAAGGTTGAAATAGAAAAGATTATTCAGGAAATGCTACACACTGGTGTGATCAGAGACAGTACCAGCTCTTTTGCTTCACCCATAGTTATGGTTAAAAGGAAATATGGTAGCTGGAGGCTCTGTGTAGACTAAAGACAACTCAACCAGCTAACCATAAAAGATAAATTTCCCATTCTCATTATTGAGGAGTTGTTGGATGAGCTAAGTCGTGCAAGGGTTTTCTCCAAATTGGACCTCAGGTCAGGATATCACCAAATAAGGATGAATGATGTTGATATCCACAAAACTGCCATTAGAACTCATGAAGGGCATTATGAGTTCTTCTTAATGCCCTTTGGGCTCACTAATGCTCCATCAAGTTTTCAAGCACTCATGAATGCTATCTTAAAGCCCTTTTTAAGAAAAACAGTGTTTGTTTTTTTTATGACATATTAGTATTTTCAGCAAGTTGGGATGAACACATAGAGCACCTTAGGGTAGTTTTCCAAATCCTAAGGCAACACACACTCTTTGTAAAGCAAAGCAAATGTTCATTTGGAACTGAACAAGTTGAGTATCTAGGTCATGTGATAGCACGAGGGACTATAGCCATGGACAAAGGGAAAGTGGCCTGTGTTGCCAATTGGCCTACACCCATATGTATTAAGGAACTAAGGAGTTTTTTAGGCCTCACTGGATGCTACAAGCAATTCATCAGATATTATGGATTTTTGGCTAGACTCCTCACCAATCTTCTTAAGAAAAATGCTTGGCAATGGGACAATCAAGCTACCCTTGCATTTCAGCAGCTGAAAGATGCTCTATGTTCAGCACCTATGTTGACCTTGCGTGACTTTCAGTTGGAATTTTGCATGGACACTGATGCCTTTGGGTTTGGTGTAAGAGCTGTTTTCCAGCAAGGCAAACTAATAGCATTTTTTAGCAAGGGGTTGGGGATTAGACATCAAGCATTGTCGATATATGAGAAAGAGATGTTAGCTGTGTTTATGGCAGTGAGAATATGGCATGTATATCTAGTGGGGAGGCACTTCAAGATTCGAACTGATCATCAAAGCTTGAGGTTTTTATCAAACCAATAAGCTATCACACCATTTCAGCAAAGGTAGGTTGCAAAAATGTTGGGTTATGACTATGAAGTTATTTACAGGAAAAGGTCGAGCAATGCTGCAGCTGATGCCCTTTCGACAAACAACTCTATTAAAACTACTCAGGTTTGGCAAATGACTGGTGTTACCAATCAAACTGCAAGCTTCAGAAACTCTATGAAGAGGTCAATAACCAATTTGCACCATCCTCCAAATACACCTGGGATGGAAGATTTTTTAGGAGAAAGGGAAAGATTTTTATAGGCAATGATGGGGATCTTAGGGGGGCCCTATTTTAACATTTTCATACGAGTGCAATCGGGGGACACTCGGGTGTACATGCCACCAGAAATGGCATGGCTTCAATCATCTATTAGAAGGGCATGACTAAAGATGTGAAGCTTTGGATCAGGGAATGTTCTACATGTCAGAAATGCAAGTCTGAGACTACGGCCAAACTAGGTTTACTACAACCATTGCCAATTCCAGATAGGGCATGGTCTTCAGTTAGCATGGACTTCATAGAGGGGTTCCCTAAGTCCAAAGGCAAAACTGTAATACTGGTAGTAGTCAATAGACTCACAAAATTTGGGCATTTTCTGGCTCTAGCTCACCCTTACATAGTGGTAACAGTGGCTCAAACTTGCATGGGTTGCCTGACTCGATCATTTTAGATAGGGACAAAATTTTTGTTAGCAATTTTTTGTAGGACTTATTCAAGAGGGTGGGGACTAAAGTGCACTTGTCAACAGCCTATCACCCTGAGTCAGATGGGCAGACAGAGGAATTAAACAGATGTCTGTAGGGGTATCTTCGCTGCATGTTAGGAGAGCATCTTGGTGATTGGCTTCAGTGGTTACCTTTGGCAAAGTGGTGGTATAATTCAACCCATCACTCAACCATCCATAGCTCACCATATGAGGTGCTCTATGGCCAACCTCCACACCATAACCCTTACTTTGTTGGTGCCTCTCCAGTAGTCATGGTTGATAGGAGCCTGCAACAAAGGGAAGTTGCTAGAAAAATGCTGCAGTATCATCTTAAGCGAGCTCAAGATAGAATGAAACATCAGGCAGATAATCACAAGAGTGAAAGGCAGTTCAACGTGGGGGATTTAGTCTACTTGAGGTTACAACCTTATGGGCAGCACTCAGTCAAGAAAAGATGGAACCAGAAACTATCCCAAAGTATTTTGGACCATTTCCAGTGGAAGCTCGGGTAGGGAAGGTAGCATACAGGTTGCAGCTCCCTCTTGGGTCAAAGGTACACCCTACTTTTCATGTGTCACTACTCAAGAGCATGTGGGAACAGCTCCTACCCAAGACAGTCTACCTGTAGTTGACAACAATGGTGCCTGGGCCAAAGTACCTGTTCGAATTCTTGATCGACATGTGGTAAAAAAAGGACATCATGCAATCACTAAAGTTCTAGTAGAATGGGCTGATTCTTTTCCGGAGGACACTACCTGGGAACCTCTCAAGCAATTGCGAAGCAAATATCCTCAGTTTGATCCTTGAGGACAAGGATCTTGACAGGGAGGGGGTAGTTGTTACGAGTTAAAAGATGAAATAAAAAACGGTGCGTAGCATTTTAATGAAAATGGAGCGTATAAGAGTTTTATTGAAATAGGGCATTTTTGAGCTAAGCCAATAACGGACAGTCTGGCAGTAACCAACTTTCAAATGGTTTTCTTTTCTCTTTCCTTTTAAGCATTTCCGTTGTAACCAACAAGGCATGAAATTAATATAGTACAAGTTTTCTTCCTCAAATTTCTCTCTGTGTTTTCTCTCATCTTCTTCTCTCTTGATAGTTTTCTCTTTCGTATTTTGAACGCTAAAATTTGACTGTTTGAAAGCCCGACAAGTTTCTATTTTCTGTTATTGAGATAGTGAAAGAATGGTGACTATCTTTTTCTAATTGTATGCGAACAATGTGCATTATTTCATCAAGACAAGTCCAGGGTACTTCTTGTGTACAAAATATTTAAAAGAATTACTACTTTACTGTTTCAGGCTTTCTCTTTCCCCCAAGATTCCTATTTGTACGCTAATCCATTATTTCGGTTTTATGAATGTTATTGTAGGGAAATTGATTTTGTTAATGAGAAGGTGCGAACTCTTGCTGGAAATGGGACAAAAGGTTCTGACTACACAGGAGGCAGAAAGGGAGCCTCTCAGGCAAGACAACAACGCCTTGACTTTCAGAACTTTAAAATGGATTGATATGATTGCTTGTCTACACTATTCATGTCCTTCAAGTTGGATAAGTGAAATGTTTTCTTATCATATTATTTACATAATGCTAATCTTCTCCATGATGCATGTATAAATATTTAACCGCACGTTAAATCTCCTCAACTTTCTCTTTCCTTGCAAGTAAAGACTTGAACCCATCTCCTTTCAGCTCCTTAACTCTCCCTGGGATGTCTGCTTTGACCCTGTCAATGAGAAGGTCTACATTGCAATGGCTGGCCAGCACCAAATTTGGGAGCATAGCATACAAGATGGGGTTACTAGGGCATTTAGTGGTAATGGATATGAAAGAAACTTAAATGGATCAAGGTAAGGCCAAAATACTGATACTTGAAGCAACTACTACTTAATTTTTCATGTTTTCCGTCTTTCTGTGTTCATCTACTTTCTCAAATTGCCTAGCATATAATGTCATTTCATTCATATTATACAAATGTACATATCAGATGCCTGCATGTATTTGTCATTAACATGTTTATTTTCTTGTCATTGAGGTAGCTCTACAAACACATCTTTTGCACAACCTTCTGGAATATCATTGTCTCCTGGTAATATTTGGAATACCTTGATAATTTTCAGTTTTCTTTAACCTTCTTAAAATGTTTTAGATGCTCTTTTATCATTTCAAGGAACATTTACTTAAATGTTTCTTTTCAGATCTGATGGAGGCATATGTTGCTGATAGTGAGAGTAGCTCCATTCGAGCCCTTGATCTGAAAACAGGAGGATCAAGACTGCTAGCTGGTGGTGATCCAGTTTTCTCTGAAAATTTGTTCAGGGTATTGTAGTTTAAAATTTTGTTAAAAGATTACACAGAGCAGATAAGCAGTACATGAAAAAGTAAATTAGATTTAAGGTTTATAGTTAGTAAAATTTTGGCGAGGCATTATGTTATGCCGATAGTCATTGCAATGCATACTGCCCTTTGCAGTTTGGAGACCATGATGGTGTAGGGTCTGATGTACTTCTTCAGCATCCCTTGGGTGTCTTATGTGCAAAAGATGGTCAGATTTATATAGCAGACAGTTATAACCACAAGGTACATCCCTGCATTTACTCTTACATGTATGGTAAGATCAAGATTGAACTCCTTGTTATTTACAACATATAAATAATGATTATAGGTCATTTTTCTAGAGTTAAAGAACCACTGTTGAAATCAAGTGTCAACTTAGGCTAATCAATTTAGCATTTAAAACTTTGTTCTTCCTTTTTTGAAAGAAGCATTTAAAACTTCACATTCCTTTTAAAGGCTACAAAAATGCACTGCATACTTGTACAATTTAAAGATTAGTGAGAGGAGTGGTGCTTCACTTGTTTGAGTAATACATGCAAAGCTTTCCTGCAACCAAAGCTCCTTTTCCTTGTGGATTAATTAATAAGGTCCCTTTTATTCCTCAAATACATACTCTCAGTATGTATGGAACATGTGCAGTATTCTAAAATTAAGAACCTTGTTGATTAGATGGTGAAGCTCATTATATTATTCAACCCTGGCTTTCTAAATTTAAGAAGCTATGGATTTGTAACTGCTAAATATCGAGGACTTGGTTTCTCTTTGCATAGAACTTTAAACCCTGAAAGAAACATTTGGTGTGGTTCAAATGTAACGAGTACATTTACTTTTAGAAACAAACTTCAGTATGCACTGCATCTCAACGTTCAAATTACCACTTCGTTTAAATTTTTGACTTGATAACTGGCTGGAATTGTTTCAGGCTAAATTAATTGCGGTTTATCTTTCATATGGTTTTGAAATTTCAGATCAAGAAGCTAGATCCAGCTAGTAAAAGAGTTACAACACTGGCAGGGACAGGCAAAGCTGGTTTCAAGGATGGAAAGGCCCTTGCTGCTCAGGTTAGAACTGCTAACAAGTAACCGTATTGAAGAGGTTATGCAGTCGCAAGTTATGTTTGAAATTTTCTACACACTTCTAATCGGAAATAGCATCATTTTAACAGATTTATTATGGTCTTTGCAGCTTTCTGAACCATCAGGGATCATTGAAGCAGAAAATGGTTATACTCTTTTCCTTCATATAACTTATCTTTTTAACCTTATTACCATTTACATGAAACTTCATTACACACACAGGAATTCTGAAAGATGTCTTTCTTTACAGAGGTAACCTCCATAATGTTTATTTAGTTCTAGGGTAGAGCTGTACATCCCATGGAGTGAGTTATTAAAGAACTTTGTATATGGTTGATCCCACAGCATGATTTAGTCCTGGAATTCAGTGTCAAGTGTTCATTTCCTGATCTCAGATTGCTTGAAGCAATCCCCTTTAATACTAGAACAAAGTGTTAGAACTAGATGAATTATTACAAGAAGAATAAAAAATTATTTTATAGCATATTTGTTAGATATATTAATGCATTACAATTAGTTGAACCAAGATTCTTCAGCAAAAGGAGAGGAACTTGCCTGACAGGTTTGCCGATTGCTTGACATAATTTTTGTTCTAGCTAAAAACGTGTATTCTTATTGGAATAGATAACATTTCATCATATAACCTTTATTATCTTCTACTTTTAAGTTAATCATGTATTGAATGTGTTTCCCAATTGATTTGTAGGAAGACTAATTATTGCTGATACAAACAACAGTCTGATCAGATATCTAGATTTGAACAAGGAAAATGCTGAAATCCTTACTTTAGAACTAAAAGGAGTTCAGCCTCCTACACCAAAATCCAAATCTTTGAGACGCCTTAGGAAGCGATCATCAGCTGACACACAGACCACCATTGTTAATGGCGGTTCATCCAGTGAGGGGAACTTGTATCTTAAAATCTCTTTACCTGAAGGGTATCATTTCTCCAAGGTTTCTTCATCTGTCCTTCCCCCATAATCACACCAAAGTGATGCACACGACTCACCGATGGGTCTAACCCTATCTTTGTCATGTTAAAATAGTCCTGTTGTCATCTAAGAATATTCCTAGATGTTTTTGACTCCTAATACTAATTGCAGGAAGCACAGAGTAAGTTCACTGTTGATATAGAACCTGAAAATGCTGTGTCTATTGATCCCTTGGATGGAAAGCTTAGTCCAGAGGGATCCGCAAAACTTCATTTCAGAAGATCCACTTCTTCGGCTTTTACAGGGATGATTAATTGCAAGGTACTCCTCATGATGAAAGCATAGAATTTTTACAGTTTTAGGATATGTAGACCCGTGTTTGTTTATCAGTACAACTCGTGTGCCTTTGATTGCTTAGACATAGGCACCACCAGAAGCATGTTCAATAACTGCTTGTGACTGCTAGCATATCATATAGCGGCAGCACATAGCCAGTGGGTTTGCGGGGCTTTTCAATTATTTTTTGCGTATCAATGCAGTAGGGTAGGGCATTCTTATAAGTTTATTGATCCTCACAGTGAAAGCAATTGACATCAAAGCTTAGTGCAAAGCCTTTAAGCAAAAGGGGTTACTCATGGCCGAACTCAGCTATTGTAGTTGGAAGCTTCTATTAGGTAGCCTATGAAAATCAAGCTCAATAACTGTAGGAAAAATGGAAATTTATATCTTCTTTCTCTTTCCCTACCCCTTCTTTCCCCACACATTCTTTTGATGCCAAAGAGCATAGCCGGTCGAACCAAAAGAACAGGCAGGCAGGATAGTTATATATGTGTTGTTGATGACTAAATGGTTATTAGCTATTACATGTCTGCCAGGATTTTGTAGATTACATTAAAGATTAAATCATGGAAAAACTATGAAAATCAAATATATTCTTTGGTACTTGACCTTGCAGGTGTACTATTGCAAAGAAGATGAAGTGTGCTTGTACCAATCACTGTTATTTGAGGTACCCTTCCAAGAGGAAGATCCACAAGCTAAGCCTGCAGATATCAAACTTGTGTATGATGTGAAGCCCAAAGCTTCAACAAACAGCTTACAGTTAATTGCCCCCTAAGATGCTCCTATAAATATGTGTATATGTAAATTCTTCCTTTGTTTTTCTTTTTGTTGTATTCGTACCAATATACTTGTACTTGATACATGGATAATTAGCAATACATGGCGTCGTACAAGAGAACAAACAAAATCATCTCCCTGATGATATGAGCATACTATTAATTTATGTTATGCTCCCTTTTGAGGTGGCAGTAGAGTTGCCTTCATTATGATTTCATTTTTCTAATATTAAAACATGATTGTGTTTTTCAAATATATATATATAAAGGATGGATTGGTGAGCAAGGCAGGGAGAAAGTTGTGCAGTGCAAAGTTGTATTAAATTGGTCAAATCATGGCGGTGTGATTTATGATTTTGGGATTGGTTGAATGTCACCATATAATCCTATTAAATTAAAAGCTCTAATTATACAAATGTAAATTACCATACCTACCTTTTTGTCTTGACTAATTTAAGCTGCATTCTTATTTATCTTATTATAAACAGCAAATTAATCAAACCCAAAACAACCCAGATGTGCTTTAAATAAAACAAGAGGAGGAAGGAGATAGAACAAATATAAAAATGGGTGTGTTATTTAATAAATCCAAAACCCATGTTACAGATAAGGATGAAGAAGCAATGGTACAAAACCTAACCTTGTCACTGTTGCCTCTTGTCTTATTATCATATCACGGGTTTTTAATTTATTTCTCTAATTAAAATATTCTTGTTAATTGCTGGACGACACTGAAATGTGGCCTAATGGAAAATAAAAAGAAAATGGATAAGAAGATTCAACTTCATCATAGTTCTGGTCAATCAAATATGTCTCATTACTAGCAACACCCATAACCTTATTTATTTTTTCTCTTTAATTATGATTACATCATGATGTAAGAATAATAAAGCCATTTTCATTAACATCATCTCTGAGATTAAGGATTTCACTCTTGTTCAATTTTAAATGGAAGTAAAAATATAAAACTCAGTTTTTTTCCTTTTGAATGAGGGGGTTGTCTCACGGGAGGAGGCAGGGCGTCTGGCAAGTGGATAATGGTGATGGTCCTCTCCTGATTCTCTTGAAGATTTTTTCTCTGTTTTCCAACCAATAATATCTAATTTCTGCTGCACTCCTCTCACATCCAACCAAACCAACTATTAACTTATTCTTCCATTGTAAATTATGAAGCACAAAACACCTCTTACAAGATTAAATACAAAAAAACTATTCATTCTTTTGTTTATCTTTTTATTACTATATAATAAAAATCAAAATTATCCAAAAAGAATGGTTAAACACTAGTTTGATGACCCAATTAAATTGTACTTGTTACATATTTTATTTTATGGTAGAATATAAATAATATTATTACAGCAGCCAGCAGCAACCCAAAAGTTTTGTCACTTTTAACTTATTGCATACTTTGCTGTGAAATAAAGTGGGCATGTATTAGAAACCTGATATTTCTGATTTGTTGGGTCATAAGGTAGCTATATGGGAAACAAGTTCAATAATTTACCTCACAAGAAGATTGCAGTCTTTTTATTTGATCCCATAATTTAGCATTTACTAAAATTAAAATAAATGGAAGGGGTAAGGGATTAGACTGCGTTGTGAGCAGATGTGGACGGAAGCAAATGAAAAGTGAGCCAAACAAAACCTCCAAAATAAAATAATAAAGTGGCATGAAAACAACCACATGCCTCCTCTTTTTCTCCATCACCCACTAATCATTGCTGAGAATAAAAACAAATTGCATTTAGCCCCACAAATAAACCAAAACCCATTTCACTTGCACGTTTTTTCCTTTCCTTTCTCTGAATTATATTTGCCAAAATAAACCAAATTTAATATTTTTATTTATTTTGGATAAATTACATTAACAATCACTCAATTATGTCTTTTTTTTTGTTACTCAATTATAAAAAAGTTATAAAATGTTACCCAACTGTCTTACATTTTTAAATGTTTGTTTTAACATTAGCTAACTGGTAACAAAAAAAGATTAAAATATACTATAAGCGCTTGTACTTTTTGAAAATTAGGAATATAGTCTCTATATTTCTTTTCATGAAATTTAGTTACTCTAATTTTCAGATTTCAAAATTTAGGCCCAACTGTTAATACTGTTAAATTTTTTTATTAAATTTGTTGCTATGCCATTTTTAAAATAAAAAAAATTACTCACTTGGTAGTCATGTGATTAAAAAAATAGCTTTGTAATTAACTTGAATTTAGCAAAAAAAAAATTAGTAGTGTTAACAGTTAGACCTAAATGTTAAAATTTGAAAAGTAGATGGACTAAATTCCCATATTTCAAAAAAGCACAGGGATTTGTGATAAATTTTAACAAAAAAAAATTTAGAAAAA
>CM025153.1:18887314-18901852 GCA_013467495.1 Gossypium gossypioides
TTCAACCAAAATTAGAAAAGGAGAAACTCTTAACCTACGACGTTAGGGTTAAAAAATTTCAAGCTTTAATTAGTTAGTGCAATTTAGTTTTTTCTTATAATTTTTACGTTTTTGAAATTTCGGGAGTTTAATCTAGCTAATCTGTGTGTTATTTTTCAAAACTATTAAAGTTTATAAATGTTGTCATTGATGAATCCTAGAATTTTTTATGTTAAAATGTTAGCTTTTAATCTTAGAAATGAAAAGGAACTTATTTGTAAAGTGAAAATAGTAACTTTTGAAAATAGGGACTAATGTGTAAATATTTCAAAATTGACATGAAATTTCTATAATTATGGTCAATAGATGGCTGTTGAAGGATGAAATTGAAATTTGATTGTAAATCGAAGCTCAAATTTGAAAGATATAGTCATTTTTGTTTTAGGGACTAGTCGAATAAAATGTAAAACTTTAGGGAGCATTTGATATATAAAATTAAACTGATACATGCACATAATATGAATTTGATTGGTTATCAGGATATAGGATTAAATCGAATAATTCTATGTAGGACCTTGTAATTGAATGTGATTTGTATAGAATTTGATGTTATACCATTACTGAATTATTATTTGTAGCTAAAAACGACGCAGGATCGTTAAAATGAAAAAGGAAAGGCGAAAGCCGATAACGAGTGACGTGAGATTTCGGTTTGTATTTCTGATAGCTCAACTCATTTTAATTGTCACATATTTCTATTGTGTTATTTGGTAAGGTATAGAGGTAAGTTGTGAGAAATTAATTGTATTGAGTTGGTGTGAATATGTTTGAGTATTGAGGTAAAGGACTAAATTAAATAAAATTGAAAATAGTGTCATTTGATGAAAGCATGAAATTAACGTGAAATTAGGCTGAATTATTTTATATTTCATGATGAATTGATGTATTGATTAGGAATGGAAAATGATGGGATGTGAATTACGATAATATGTAATAGAACATGTGTCTTGTGGAGTCCCTTATATTTTGTTATGTTTTGGATGTTTGATTTAGAAGCTAATAATGCTTATAGTTATGTTTTGCAAAGTTGGTATAATTTGACTATATGTTTTAATGTTGATAGATGATATCCTAGAATTATATAAGTTGGAATGGAAATATGGCATGTACCTAGGGAAGTGTTTGATATTTTGGTCATGGTTGGGAATGTTGATTTAGAAGATGTTATACGAATAAAGTAGTTATTTGCAAGCTAATATGTAAATGGTTGAGGTCTAATTGAAAATGGTAAGTTTTGATATAAGTAAGTTGATAAGATGTGATAGAATGTTAGGTAAGTAAAGTGGTATGAATTTGTGGCAAAGTGGTTATGTTTTTATCATGGTATAGATGATGGTTGATGGTATGAATAATGTGTATATATATTTGTAACTTAATGATTAGATATGATAGGTCCTATTGATATGCAATTAGGAATGGTATGTGTTATGAGCATTGGTATATTGGTAGTCTTTCTATCGTTTAAAGCTCAGTTTTGTAGCATGTAAATAAGTTTCAATATGGTTAAGTATTGATTTTTTAATTTAATGAATTGGTCCATATATATAATGCTTGTTTTGAATGTGCGAATAATATGCATATAAGGCTTGAATTCTATATGTGTGTAATTAAGAGTTTTCATGTGTTTGGACTATAAATGTGGTTGGTTTTTAGATATCTTATTAAAGTGCTCAAAATGTGCAAAATGATATATGGTTCACAACTGATTGAAGCTTCCAATTGGTCATATTTGGTTGTGAAAAGGGTTGGATTAGTGTGATATAAATGGTATAGAATTATATCAATTGACTTGAATGGTTGATAATGCTTATATAACCTTGTCGTGAAATGGTGTTATTGACGCATATTGGTTAGTTTGTTAAGGATTGTTATATGATATGTTTTGGTATGTTTTGGACAAGTCTAAAAGTCGATAAATGTATATGTTTGGCTTATTTGTAAGTTTGGTTTTAGTAACTTACACCAAAAGGGACTTTTTGCACCATACAGGCTGACACACGGCCATGTGTATCACACGGATAGGTGACACGATCATGTGCTTACTGGTAGTTAGGAAGTACTTAAATCACACGGTCTTAGTTTGTTATACGGCCCAACCATATAGCTGTGTGACTTTTTCGAAAATATTACATCCTGGTCCACACAACTTTAGAGAGTTATACGGCCTGAACACACAGCCGTGTGACCCCTATATTACATATTTATCTTTAACTTTTGAAAATGTTACCATTTAGTCCTTGTTCATGCACGAGTTTACAAAAAAGCTTATGTAAGCTTAATTAAGACACAAATCTAATTATATATCATAATACTTGAGTTCTTATGACACGAATGATTATTTAAAGGATTTATTTATAATATAATTGATCTATAAAGTTTGGAAATGTAATAAATTAGTCCTAGTTAAATTTTTGGTGATACTAAAGTATACATAAGCTCATATAAGGACTGAGAAATGTTGTATTTAGTGATTATGAATCGATTTGAGTATTAATTGTATATTTATGAAGTATTCCATGTTTATTTGAAATAATCTATGTAAATTGAAATTTATTAATGTAAGTATAACAGTATGTCTATATAAATTATATTGAAGTGGGATAAATTGTTGTTAGACTTCTGCACTTAAAATGTTGTATTGAACATGTAAAGCTTAGTAACTCCAAGTATGAAGTATGTGGTAGATATATATACATATAGATATATATGTTTTACTTAGGATAGAATTGTTAATACTAATATCACATACTTAATTTATAAAAATATCACTGAGTGCTTTACTTAGCGTCTGGTTTTTTCTCTCTGTGTGCAGGATAGATTTAAGTTGAAATTTCCAAGCATCAACCTCAACATATTATCCACAATCTCGGTCTCAACAATGTTTGTTTGTTTTCAACCTTATGTATATTTGGCATGTACATAATAGGTAGGTTTTGCGATAGTTGAATGATGTTATAATAAAATATTGTATTGTATACTCTTGTAGAAATGTATATATATATGGTTGATTTGTATATATAAAAGTGTACGCGAATTATAATTCCCATGGTTGAAAAATGTGTGAGATATGTGATGGCACCTTCATTGCAATGTTTTATATGACCCTAGTAAAATGTTGAATTGTTGTATGTTATTAAATGTATGTTTGTTTGATTTTATCATATAAATTGTTTGATGCAATTTATTCATAGTTATTTCAGCAACGAATGTGACACACTGTAGCTCAGACTTAGCGATCAGGTCGAGTGTAGGGTGTTACAAAGATGATGGAGGAAAACTAGTGTGGAGTTTGTTTCCTTGGTGATTTTGGCAAGAAAATCAAAGTGTGTATTAAAACTTGGCTTGAAAATAAGAAAGAAAAAGAGAAAGAAGCTCTAGAGAGGTTTTCTTCCTCCAACATTGTTGCTTCCGACCAAGGGAAATAAAACGGAGCTTCTCCACCCATTTTCTTCCTTTTTAATTCACATTAAATACGTTAAGGCCCAAGTTTAAAATCTGAGTCCAAATTTATCAAATTGTGGCCCAAATCTTTAAGACAATGTTCAAAAGGACAATGTAAATTTTACGTATCAAATATACCTTCAAATAATGTATTCATCATAAAATTCTTGAGAAATGACTAAAATGCCCTTTCAAAGTTAAATTACCTTTCTGTCCCTTATTCATTTAAGCATAATTTTCTCTCAATAATTAGGTATTAACCAACCCAAATTCCATAATTCACACTTATCTCTTATTAATAATACTTGGGTGAAGAAAATTATACTTTTGTCTTTTTTCCTCGGTAAAATTAAAAATTTACAATTTAGTCCATGTATTATTAGATCTTTCCAATTTGGTTCCAAAATTTATTTTCATTAATCTAATACATTTCTAACCTATTTTCATGTTAAATAATCAATAGTAATTCATTTTCCCATTTTGTTCAAATTTTCAAATTAGTCCTTAGACTTTTTAAAATCTATAATTTAGTCTTTTTTTACCACATTCTCACTTTTAAAATTATTTTCATTAATTGATATCACCAAAATCAACTTTGTTATCATAAGGATCCTTTTCTTAACCTATTTTTTAAAGTCTTTTGGAGTTTCACTGTATCTAATCATGGAATAGTGCCATGTGTCTAATCAAAAATTTTGGGATGTTACTATTACAACAACCATTTTGTTTCATCCAGCCAAACTATTTCATTTCATTTCATTACAACTCTATTCCATTCTAGTGAAGTAAACATGCCGTTAGAGTTGCAAATTGCAGTTATATATTGAGAAATTTGTTTAGAACCCTAATTTTTAGTACTCAATCGAAAGGCAAAGAGGAAGAGAAATGGGGGTTGTAATAACATCTTAGTATTTTTCAACATCAGCTAATTAAGTCTTCAAGGGTTCAGCTCTTGGCCTCCACAAACCTAATTTGTATTTGTGTGTACATTTCAATATTAGCTTTCTCTACAGAACCTAAATCATAAATCATGAGTGACTAACTAAGTTCTAGAAGAAACAAAATGACAATTCTACAATATATGTACTCAAATTTTGTTAAGGGTATCAAATTTTGTTAGACCTAATAGATAAAACTTGTTACACCAAAAATTGGGCCTAGGAGTTTCGAGGGTAAACTGGGAATTTTAACTCATATGTGTTCATAATTTCTTAGCATGGTAAACCGGAAATGTCTTCGTCTATGGCTTTTAGGAAATTAAATCAATTTTTGAAAATGAGTTTCAAAAGACCTTTAATTTTGATTAAGGATTTTTTTGTAAAAGGGTTCAAAATTAGAGTAGTTATAAAGCAATTATACCAAAGTTTCTAGAATACCTTATTCCCCCCTCCATCTTCATAAAACACACGACAGTTTTCTCCCATTCACTTGTGTTGTCGTCCCTTTCATTCCCAAAACCCTATTCATCAAATTTTGAATCTCAAACTCCATTCTTTTGATTTCTATTATCACCCAATCAATAAACCTTCATAGAACTTCAGGAAAAACACCAAAAACACCATTGATTTTGTCATCTCTCAAGCTTGTGGGTTTTTTCAGATTTTCAACCAAACGTTTATTTTTCTCTCATTGAAGGTAACAAATCATTTTCCTATTATTTTTTGATGTTATCTAGTCTTTTAAATAGATTTTTTACCCATTAAATCACATGTTTTGAATAAAAGTTGAAAATTGGGTCATTAATGGTGGATTTTGGGATTTTGAATAAAAACGAGATTTCAAAGTGTTTTTCCATTAGTTTTGATGTGATTAGAAGGTTTCTAAACATTTCTTGAACTTTTGTGAAAGAATTCTAACGTTTTAATGACTTTTCATAAAAATTGCAATTGTATGTCGAATTTTTGAATCCATGAATCTATATAGTTTTGAGTAGTTTGAAGGTTGGGAATTGTTCTTAGATGTATAATTAGATGATTGGAATCAATTATAGGCAATTGGAATGAGTAAGGATTAAGATATTTGAGTTTCAAGTGTGTTAGTCAAAATTTCAATTTCATGAGAAATATAGCTTAAGCTTGCATTTTTTGTTGGTTTAGGTGAGTCTTTGGCTGATAATTGATTGTGTATATCATGTGGTTATTATGTGTGAAGCACCAGAACTATTGGAGCCTTTTATGAGCATGGCGAAAGGTAAGGAAAAGCCAGTTTAAGCTTTCGGCAATTAGGCGAAAGTGTGAGCGGTGAGTGTTTGGAATCGCTACTAGTAGACACGAGTCATAGTGTTTATTGGGAGCTTAGGATTAACCTAAACCCCTATCCTAAGTTTCGAGTGTAAGCTTTTTATTTCCCTTGTTTTATTTTGAAAAATTATGTGATTATGTGGATACTTGTGGATTGATTATTATAATGCAATATTATGATATGAGGCATGTGCGATGACTATTTGGAATTTTGTTGTGTTGTGGCATGATGTACATGCCAAATGACAGTGATAATGATATGCTAATAATGTAAATATGCAGCAAAAGTGAACGGAATTTCGGTAAGTACATATGTGTTGAATCGTGGAATGTGATGTTATTATGACAGGTAAAATGTGAGAATATTTGTATGTGATATATAATAGTTCAGATATGTTATGGCTCAATGAGAATTATTGTGGCACTGACAATGCAATTAAATATCAATTCGATAAGCATAAATTTTGTGCAAGTTTATGATGTAAATTGATGAATATGAATAGAGATCATGTGCATTAAATCAGTAATTAAAATTGTGTAATTGCAGATATTTTGGCTTTATGAACTTTGAGACCGTTGGATATAGT
The DNA here is from genome assembly GCA_013467495.1 of Gossypium gossypioides. NCBI lineage: Eukaryota > Viridiplantae > Streptophyta > Magnoliopsida > Malvales > Malvaceae > Gossypium > Gossypium gossypioides. The sequence continues at coordinate 18,893,622 of CM025153.1, forward strand.
TGGCATGCCATAGGATTGTGAGTACTTACCTATATATGTTGTGTTTTAAAGAGATAAGGGAATGTGAGCTAAGCTTCATTCACCAGGATATGTTGGCGTGTTGGAGAGTGTTAGCTAAATGCTACACTTTTGGGATATGTTAGACTCTACGAGTCATTCGGTGCGTTGGAGATCCGTGTATCCGATGTGTGGTGATAAAGCCCACTTTTATGTTTCATAATCTCAAGTGCCAAATTATCGTTTAAATGTGATCTTATATATTGTGATAATATGATGTGAGATGGATACAAAAACATTTGAATAATATGCTAAATGAGTTGATTGTGTTAGTATGTTCTCATGAAAATGCTAGTATGTTCTCATAGTAATTTGTGTATGTAATTGTGGTTTGGGTTATTTTCATTTAACTTGTGAATGCAAGTGAATATATAAGCTAGACTTGTGAGTTATTAAAGCATGGTTGTTTAGTCTTGATGAATTATGTAAAATGAATTATTTGTGTATGAGTTGAGTGTAGTTGTATGCGAAAGTATATGCTAGTTTTACGATTTAATAAAGCGTGAATATGTTATTATGACTTGGTTGGAATATGATTGTGAATGTGTTGTAGTATGCTATTGTTTAACATTTGATCTTGTGTATACTTTGTGGTTATTCTGACATTCACTGAGTTTGTTAAGCTCACCCGCTCTTCTTTAAACCTTTGCAGACTGTTAAGCATTGCAGTGTGAGCGGTGCGGAATATTTTCCAAGGAACTGATTCAAGTAGTTAGCATATGAGTATGTGATTATTAGTTATTATTTTAAGGTTGAAGGAATAAGGTACTGTGGTAGAATTGGTGCATAAATATTGCCATGATGTTTTAGATATTTTCATAATTTATTTGCTCTTAGGATTTAAGGATTTGGGACTTGATATGTTGATTCTTGTTCAAACATGTTTTCGATGTTTTGAACTATTATTATAGTTGTTTTATCGATTGTTTGATAAGGTGAAAGTTGCACGTTGATTGGATTTAAGATAGGTTGAACTAATTGCTTTTATATGATGTATTTTTGTTGTCTTGAACAGAGGTATCGATATTCAAGTTTTAAAAATCATACCTCCATGATTTTCGAAAGAGTATGAAGTTAGTAAAGTAAATTGGTATCGATACCATATCACGAGTATCGATACTCAAGGTAAAATAATCGATACTTTATGAAAGGTGTTCATAATTTTTGAGATTTTGATTTTTAAGCGGGAAACAGAATGTTGTTTTGGTATCGATTTTCCAAGCAATATCAATACCATTTGAGAGAAATATCAATTCCTTTGATTCAGTATCGATACCTACGTGATTTATTCAAAATCTTTGCCTAGTTGTTTGAAAGCATGTTTAATTCTTATTAAAGTTTCGTTTCATGTATGTTTAATATGCTTATATGATAATTAGGATATGTTTGACTTAAAATTTTAATAAGTGTCAGAATAAATGTAACAACCCGTTTTAAGTGAAATAGGGACAGTGATTTCGGGACCACAAATCTGATGAGTAAATTATTATTTTATTAATATTTAAATGTTTATGGGATGTTAGTAAGGTCGTATTAAAATTTCGTTAAGAAATTTTGATGTTTGCATGATTAATTACGTGAAAAGGACTAAATCTAAAAAGTGTAAAAGTAGAGTTCTATTAGCTAAAACTGTCAAATGGCTATGAAATTTTAAATTGCACAGACTTAGATGGTAATTAGACCATTTCTAATGTTAGTGGATATTTATGGCAAGGTTTTGCTGTAAATTTTAATTAGTATTAAGGCTAAAATGGTAATTAGAGAATTAAAATAAAAATTAAGAAAAGATGAAATAATGTTATCATCTTTTCATTTCTTCTTCTTGCAAAGCCGAATACACCATTGAAGGGGGGAGAAAGCTTCATTTTGAATTTCACTTGCATGGTATGATTTTTAATCTCATTTTTAATGATTTTTATATTTTCGGGATCGTAGTCTTAATCTAGCTAGCCCGGGGATCAATTTGTAAAACTGTTCAAGATTTAGGGTTGTGCCATGAATGATTTTGTATGATTCTTGATGTTTAATGGTATATTATGATTCCTTGTTGATAAATAAACAAGTTGTGTTAATTGATTTTTTGATGAAAATTGTATTTAGGGACTTATTCATAAAAATGATAAAATTTCATGGTGAATTTATGAAATAATGGTTTGTATGGATTGATTTAGGTCCCTAGAGAATTGGGCTAGCATGAGAAGAGGATTAAAATGTTTAAATTTCAATTTATGAGCTTAAGGACTAAATTGTGAAAAGTTAAAATATTAGGGGCAAAATAGTAAATTTGTAAAATATGAAATATGGACTGAATTGAATAATAGAGATATTAAATGGATTGAATTTTTCTATTTAGATCAAGATAAACCGCGTACGAATTTAGATCGGGGAAAAGCTAAAGCCTCAGATTAGTTCGACTTCGTTTATGCCCTAGTTGTTGAGGTAAGTTCATAGTGTTTTGATATGTGAACAAAATTATATTTGTGTACTTATATTATAATGCCTTAATTATTGAGTTTTTAGAAGAATATCCCTGAATTGCACATACGTGCCCCTGTTTGTACTTCGATACCCCTGAATTGCACATATGTGCCTCTGTTTGTACTTCAGTACCCCTGAATTGCACATACGTGCCCTTTTTTTTACTTTGGTACCCCCGAATTGCACATATGTGCCCCTGTTTGTACTTTGGTACCCCTAAATTTCACATACGTGTCCCTTTTTGTACTATAGTGCCCCTGAATGCACTTTTGTACCTTGATTAAACTCTGGTAACTCTAAATCAAATAATATATGAATCGTAATCAATTATTGTTAGATTAAATGATATACTATGTTCTTACTAAGCTCTAAAAGCTTATTTGTTCGTGTGGATTGTTTTGTAGATCATCGTTGCTGAAATTTCAGACCGATCAAACCTTCAGCTCACACTATCCATCGATATTGGTAGTTTTTGTATCTCCTAGGGTAGTGGCATGTATAAACTTATGTAGTTGAATTTGTGGTGTTTGATGAATATGTAAATAATAACTAAATGTGTTTGTGTTTTGGTGTTATGTATGCATAATAGGTGTAATACTTGTTTTAGAAAGTACTTTTGGTCACTTTTGATAATGGATGAGAATGGTTTATTAGTATCATTTGATGATTTATGTTATTGAGATACCTTATGTTGAGTGTTTAGGAAGTTCTTTGAAACTAGTAGTTTTTGTATGGTAAGTGGTAACATATGCATGATTAGGTAAGTTTTGAATGAATGCATTTGATGTGTCTTGTATGGCATATTGGTTGATTGATTTTGGACTATTGAATTGGTCATTTCATGTAAGTTTTGGTCATGTTTTTATGTCTTGAATAGGTGCTCAAAAGGCCTATAGGTGTGTGCATGGTTTGGTGTTGGAAATGGTTTGATTTTGGGCAAATTCATGTCCACACGGCCTGAGACACGAGCGTGTGACTAAGTCGTGTGTGACATACGGCCTGGTGACATGGCCATGTGTCCCCTGTAGGTTATTTTTGCATACAAGTCAGGTTGTTACACGGCCTGACACATGGGTGTGTGGGGCTATTTCGAGAGTTACACGACCTAACACACGGGCATGTGACACGACTGTGTGACCCTACTCAGAGAGTTACACAGGTAAAGACACGGGCTGGTACACGACAGTGTGTCCCTAGTTCAAAAGTTACATGGCCTGAGACACGGGCGTGTGTCTTAGCCATGTGAGGCTCACGGCCGTGTGACCTTTGTAGACAAATTTTTTTAAATTTTTCTTATACATTCCAAATGTTTCCTATTTGGTCCCAGATTGTTTCTAAGGTGTTTCTGGGGCCTCGAGGGCTCAATTAAGGGACGATATGTATGAGAATGAATGTATTTTGATATGATTCCTTTGATGTATGAAATGTATGTTTTAATGCTCTGTTTGTACGGTAATACTCCGTAACCCTAATTTGGCGACGGATACGGGTTAGGGGTGTTACAATAAATGTTGTTCGCTTGCTAATTGGATGATTTATAAAGTATGTGATATGTGACAGTGGTGTAGCATCCTGTTACTCGAGCTCAGCGACCAGGCCAAGTATAAGGTGTTACAAAACAGCCATAACATAATAGTACAATTGTGTAGAAAGATAATTCAACTCAGTAGATGACAGTAATCTAAGCCAAAATTCTAATTTTTTATAACATTTAGGTTGGTAGTAATCATTGTTGGCATCCAATGCCCATATTATAGTTATTTCGTCATATATGCTTAAAATTTTTTAAGTAGATTGGTTTAATAAAATTTTCATCACTTACGTTATTATTTTTGTATTTTTCCTTAATGATTTTTGCATGCAAAGAAAAATGTAAAAACAAATATTGGCTCACTGATTACTTAATGTTTAACTAATCTAAAGTTGTATCATATGGTCAAATCATGATACGAGAAGATAACTTATATTAGTAGGTAATCTAAATGGTTTGTAGTTAAAAGAACCAAAATTGAGGCCTACATCAAGACTTGTATTGTGTGTTGCGTTAGCAAGAAAAGATTGAGCAAAAGCTGTCCAGTGGTCTCTTGGATCCATTACCCATTCCAAACACCATTAGGAAATAGTGTAACAGCCTAATTTTTAGTTTTACAGAAAAATATAGTTTTAGAACCCAATTTCCATAAACTGAGCCCGTAAATATAAAATAGGAATATTTACAAGAGTTAGTATAAAAATATATTGAAGGATGGTAAAGTAATTTAGCCAATAAATTAATTAATTAAAGCTTAGGGACTAAATTGTAAAACTTCAATCACTATAGATATCTAATTTAAAAAAGCTTGAGGACTTATATAGAAATTATCCAAAGGGGCTAAAATGGTTATTAAACCAATTTTTGGCATGAGTTAGCGGATGGTGATAGAAAATCCCACTTAGACTAAATTATAATTAAAATAAGCTTGATTTTGTCTTAATTAGTTAATTAACTAAGGTTAATTGAGTTAAACTAAAACTAATGTAAGTATAAATAGGTATGTTAGTGGAATTTTTCTTCATCTTCTCTACTCTTCCAACAATCCATGATTAGAAAACCTAAGGAAGAAAACCATTTTGGTGTTTCCACATTTGAACATCAATAAGGTAATAAAATCAAGCTTCTTTCTTGCAAATTTTATAAATTTATGGTCATAGGAGTTTCATTTAGCTAGCCCATGTACCAATTTTATCAATTGTTAAATTTTTAGCAAGTTGTTGTTGATAAATTGATGAATTAGGCATGGAATTGATAGATATTGAGCTTAGACTATGAAAAGGACTAAAATGTGAAGTTAGTTAAGCTTGTTTGTTAACTTTGTAACATTAGGGACTAAATTGAATAAATGTAAAACATGTCATGAAATTATGCTAGAACTTGAAAGTAAATGGTCTCTAATGAAATTATGTGAAATTGAATTTTAATCCAAAGCTAGGAATCAAAAGTTGTGCTTAACCCGATTTTAGGGACTAAATTGAAAAAAATACAAAAATATGTGTGAAATCAAAAAAGGGTTTAAATTGAATCATGCATTACATGACATTATTGTTGTGAGCCATTGAATGGCTATTTTATGATTATATATGATATTGATTGGTATGAATGTATATATTTGTATAGAATCAGAAGTTGATAAAGTGAAGCTAGTAGAGGAAAAGTTAAAATTGCGGAATAGGCCCTAAAAATTCTACTTGTTTTGTGTGTTGAAAAGGTAAGTTCACGTGGAACTTACTACCCTTCCTTGTGTTATATGCATGCTTGTGTTTATTTTGTTATATTAATACTTGAACATAGGTTAAGACTTAATGGAAATCGACATACATGGCTAGTAAATCTGATTTGAATTTAACTGGATTGTTTAACACCCTCAACCCGATTCGATTTGTCAAATTCGGGTCTTTGGTATTACCATATGAATATAGACAAAAACTTAAGCTACTTATACAATTTACAATTAATTATAACTTTACTACACATTCCCACTCAAACTAATTTACACATGCATACACAATAGGTAAATACAATTGCAGTACATGGTAATTTAATTAGAAGAAATCTGAATTGAAATCCTCCTCTATTATAGCTGTCCCAAAACTTAAGCTACTTATACAATTTACAATTAATTATAACTTTACTACACATTCCCACTCAAACTAATTTACACATGCATACACAATAGATAAATACAATTGTAGTACATGGTAATTTAATTAGAAGAAATCTGAATTGAAATCCTCCTCTATTATAGTTGTCCCAAAATTTGAATTTCTAATTAACATTTCTGACTTGAACACGCCACCAAAGTTGCTCTATATGCATAATAATTTGATACGCCATTTCATTTGACACAACCCTGACATCGTCCCTTCTGGCATAGACTCACATTGTCTCATCTGAAAAACAATACACAAAAGATAAGCTCATAAGAACTTAGTGAGGGAAACATAATTTACCTGAGTAATACTTGCGCATTGTAACTAGCAAATCATAATTAAGATCTTATCGCTATTTAAATTTAGCTTTGTCTTTTCCGAGCACTTCCTCTAACTCTATTCTTATACACATCAAATACCCTACCATACTCTGCTATAATTTCTTTTTCTATCAATGTCTTCGATACATCACTACATTTTTCAATCTCTGAGCCATCATATCTTCACAATTCGAGAACGAACACATACACAGATAAATAAATACCTCTTTTGAAGAATCAAACTTAAATCCTTATTCGATTCACACTTTCAATACAACCCTTTTACTTCTCTATATCACTTTAATTCATTATTTCCAATCAAGTCACCGTATTATATAATACTTTACCGTGTAAACCATAGAGGCATTTTACCTTACTGGTCTTACTGATTACACATAAGAACCATACTGAGTACGCCAATCAACTTAATATAAAATCCACCATAAGGAACATTTCTTTAGGGCATGCCACGAAAGCCATTCCTTTAGAGTGCGCCACAGAGGCGTTTCTTTCAGTTTATCGCTACAAAGGCTATTCTTTTAGTAAATTACCATGTACTGCAAATTTATTTACCTATTGTGTATGCATGTGTAAATTAGTTTGAGTTTACCACAAAGGTTATTCTTTCCTGACGTGTTTACGACATGGATTTGCCTAAACTCACAACACGTGAGGTTTGCCCATCATTGTTCTAGGACACGTAGAGAACCCTATTGGGTAATCACCATCCTTTAATTCTTTTTAGAGGGTGTCATGGCCATGGGCTTTTCCTTCAGAGATTCATATCAATGTTTGTGTTTTTAGTCCCAAAGAAGCCCTTTAGACTCCACCGCGGTGAACAGGCACATACTCACTTGACAAAATCTTCATGCATTGTCATCATTTAAGATTTAACACTTTAATTTACTAACATACACCCAAACTAACACTCAACTCATGACACACACTTCAGGCATAAACATACAACCATACTTTGACATCAATACTCATACACCATCCATTTCACATTCATGTATACAAAACTCAACATAACAATTACGCATACACCAATCATCATGCATTTAGACTTTACCTGCATACTCATCAATCCACTTTTAAGTCGTGAAAGTTCTTCATATATTATCCTCGCTCTTTCCCCATTTTTCCTAAGTTTTACTCGTCCACTGAACACTCCAAGTTTATTATAAGTTAGTAAATCTTATGCATACGATTCACAAGTAGGAGCCAGAGTGGAGACTCACCTAACACCCATTTAAAGCAGCTTGAACGCCAGATCCAAAATCTAAATTGAAATCAGCAGCCATCACTACTAAAAGAACATAGAAACATCATCAAAACCCATTCATATACATTTTACCATCTTCTGAAACATTAAAAACCCTAACAAAAAGCCCATTTTCCTTTAATCTTACCGTTCACCAAAGTTAACAAACTTACCTTTCAGGATTCCACATCTAATAGCCTGTTTTTGGGTCAAATCAGAACAACAGTTTTGGAACCACAAATATGAAGTTAAAATATTTATTTTATTATTATTTTAATGTTTACAGCATGTTAGTATATTCATATGAAAATTTCGTTAAAAAATTTTATCGTTTGCATGCTTAATTCGATAAAAATGACTAAATCGCGTAAAGTGTAAAACTTGAGTTCTATTAGTTAAAGGTATCAAATGACAATGTGATTAAA
>CM025153.1:19125103-19135338 GCA_013467495.1 Gossypium gossypioides
CTTTTGCTCCACTGAAATAAGCACATTAAACATGAATTAATATCCTAAAAATATTAAAACACGAAATAATCATACATAAAAATATTAAAACACGAAATAATCATACATAATTGAGAAAAAGAATCAAGTATTTATCGCGTTAAAACATAAATTAAATAATAAGATTCATCATAGATTTTATCCTCCCTAGGTATCTAGAGAATTTAGTTCATAATCCTGAATAGAAACATCTAAAAGTTAGGATAACAACAAGACATAAAGAAACTAATTAAAACTTCGAAGGAAATTAAATGGAGATATTCAATCTTGAAGGAGATCCGCTTCCGAGTTGATTTTGATGGCATTCTTCGAGTCTTTTCTTTGATATTCTCTCCGTCTCCCCTTAGGTCTTCTTTTAATTGGTATTTATAGACTTTAGAATGCTCAAAAAGCCTAAAAATTGGGTTTTTCTGCGTATTTGGGAAGTAGGGTGCGATATTGACACAGGCTGGCACATGGGCGTGTGGCCAACTTGTGTGGCTCACACGGGCGTGTGGCTAGCCCGTGTGGAAATGCTTAGACTGTGTAGATCCTGGAAACAACTCTATTTTTCTGATTTTGGCTTGTTTTTCTCTCCTTTTGCTCCCGAATGCTCTCCTATGTATAAAAACATGAATTGAAAGGATTAGGAGCATCAAATTCACTAATTTACATAATTAATCATCCAAAAACGCATTAAGAATGAGATTAAAATATGTTACTTTTATAGCTTATCAGTTACTCTAGGTTCTACATAACAAAAATATTTAGATTGAGAGAATTTTGTTCTTTTTTTTCGAAGAGTTTTTCTTGTGGGGCTTCGGGTTTTCTTTTAATTCTCTCCATCTTTTGTACTCTCATTTTTTATAGTGAAATCTCCTTTTGCCCATGGTTTTTTAATCTTCTCTTGAGAAGTTTTCCCATGTAAAATTTTCGTGTTCAATCTTTCCGATTCTTATTTTATTCATTTTGTTCGTTGCTTAATCGGGTTTATTCACAACAAAATAGTATACGAGCTAGTTCGATTTCTGGAGTCAACCCGTTCAGAGATGGCAGCATCAAGGTTCGATATTGAGAAGTTCAACAAAATTGCAAATTTCAGTTTGTGGCAAGTTCGGATGACCGCAATCCTGGTTCAAAACGGTATGAAAAATATTGTTACAGGGAAGAAGCCCGCAGATATGGATCAATTAGAATGGGAAGAACTCGATGAAAATGCTATATCCACTATTCAATTATGCCTTACGGATAATGTGTTATAGGAGGTTTTAAAGGAGAAAACATCGTCTGCGTTAAGGAAGAAACTAAAAGTGTTATATATGACGAAATCTCTGGTCAACAGGTTAGTATTAAAACGTCTCTACACATTTAGAATGGTTGAAGGTGAGTCCATCAAAACTCATATTTGTGAGTTTGTTACCCTTCTTGAATGACTCGTCCAGCTAAACATGCTTTTCCTGACATGTCAGTAGAAAGCTCGTCCAGATGGACAAGTTTTCCTGCTAACTGTGCAGAAAGCGCACCCAACTGAATGCGTTTTCATACTCTTTCCAAAAACAGTCTATTTCCATAACTTTTTTTTAAAAACCAGCCTATTTGGTCGATTAACTTTTTTTTTTTGGATATATATGGCCAAGTTAGCCAATTATACAAGCTAGTTTACTTGGATCAAAGAAGTCAAAACTACAAAATAGCGACAGTAAGGTTGCGTTTAGACTGTTATGTAAGTTCTTGGATCCCACTGCATCATCGGAAAAGTTGATGGATAACTTCTCATACGTTTCAATTTTTTTATATAAAATAAATTCCGTAATACATGAGTTGTGAGCTTTCAGATTTTAATTGCCTTGTAACTGTAAAGAGCACAAACATTCTCTGATGAAACCTGACGGCTAATTTATTAATGTTATTAAGCTAGAGCTGCTCAAGTTGTTGGAGTGAAGGGTTACGGCAAAGGCCACCAAGTTCTGTTTTCATTTCAATGTTTACTTAACTATGCTTACTCGTTTTGCATATGGTCTATGCTAAAAGTTTAACATCTTGATAAGTGTGAATGTGGTATCCTATGAAAAGCTCGAAACATTTGAAAAACTAAGAGACCTCAATTATCTTGCACCCGTCTGTCATGCTACAAGCTTGACCTACTCAAGGGTGATTCAGTGATTCTAAATGTCATTGGGCCTACCAGGAATAAAATGCAACCAAGCTGATATTTTTTTGGTTCACAATCACAATCGCTTCACATCTACACCTCTCCAAATAAACTGAAATAGAAGGTATATAGCAGAAGCAGCAGGTTTAGGTTACATACAACCGGCCTCTCCATTTGAGGGATTGGGAATGGATCCTTATATATACATAAATTCAAGTACAATAATTACTTCAAAGCATGCAAGAAGGTACTGTTGTCTTTGATTTGATGGGATTAAGATTTTGCAGGTACGGAAAGAAAGTTAGGTGGCTCTAACAGTATCGATGGCCGCAACTAAGTCATCATATTTTGCTCCTGTCACCTCCTTTACTATCTTGTTGTGCTTCAGAATCTTGAACGTTGGAACCACCCTTATGCCAAGCTCCTTCGCCAATGGCTGCCAAAATGTTTCACATATTTTATGGGTTAGATAATTCACCAAAACCGCTTTACGGCATCTGCTGATAACACAAAAAGTATTGTCCTCTTTGAATATCAATGAAAAGAGACATCCTCAAGATTTTGTCCCTCACTTTGGAGATAGCTAAGGGACGCCTCTTTAATGTCTGAACAAGCGAAATTCAAGGCCTCTATGAATATAAGAGGTCCATGACTGCTTGAACCATGACCTCTATGAATACAAAGGCACTTTCGACAATCATGGTACCACTTTGACTAAGAGGTGTTCCTTGGCATTTTTTTTCAAAACTAAAGACAACCTTGAATTGTGTTGCTCTTCAGCAACATCTAAAGAAGACAATAGCTTATCGACACGATGTTCTAACGTTAATCATACATATTACCTTATTTTCTTGATTGCAATCGAGCTTTAGAAAGACAACGTCAAGGTATTTCTCAGATAATTCTTGAAACTTGGGAGCTATAACTTTGCATGGACCACACCTAAAACATTAAAAACAGTCATGTAGATGCAAAACTAGTGAAGGCCGAACAAAGTTATAACTATATGTATTCCAAAACTTCATCCAATTCCGAGCTTGTTATTAGATCTTAGAACTCGCTCAGTTTACTGAAAGCACATCTGACACAAATTTACAAGTGATAATTAATGCATGAAATAGTCTATTAAACTAAAAGGTTGAGTGAAAAAGGATTTATATTCAAATGTTCTATCTGTCTCGGACCCGATTCCTAAGAACCTCTCCCCTATACCCTTTATAAAAAGAAAATTACTGCATGAAACTTATTCTTAGATTAAGCAAAGCAGGCTATCATTGAATTCGGTTTGGGTTGAATTATATATGAATATCCTTAATTTGCTTTGAGATCAAGAGCCAAAGAAAAGGAAACAATGCAAGACAGCTATCAAGCTTCTAGAAGAGTGCGGCCATCAGATGACCCACAGGAAAATTCTAGCCATTGAATTCGTGGGGTGGGCAAATTAATGGCTAATAGAACCAAGGCCGAGTGGAGGAGCATCACTCTAAATACTACCAGTTACCAAAGTGAGAAACACAAGTCTGCAAATACAATTAAGATAATTGATATAATTTAATTTAAATTAAAGAATTGAGTAAATAGATTTCCGGACATTTAGAATTAATTAGGAAAAAAGTAAGAACAAACAGCAAACACAACCTTAACTAAATTCTGGCATCAACTAATAACAGACAACGAAGAAACAAAAGAATGGGTACACGTATGCATTTATATACGTACCATTGAGTGTACATATCGAGGACGACAGTTTTATCCCCCGCGGCGTTAACGATGGGCCAGAAGGTGTCCTTTGTAACCTCCGTCACCTGCCCCACCGTTGCTCCCGCCGTCTCCAGGCTCGACCTCACCTTTCCGACAACGCCTTTCCTTCTATTGTTCTTAGCGCTCGAAATAGAGTTAACGGTCTTTAACGATGACGATTCTAACGCGACGAAGGAATTCGAAGTGGAAGGAACTCTATGGGAGGAGGCGATGGGGTGTGCCGCTGTGCACGACAGTGACGGCGAAGAACGAAGTGTTGACGGAGGATAGACGGAAGATTGGAGGAGCGACATTTTTGAGAAAATGAAATTTAGGGGAAAGAAGAAAGAAAAAGAATGAAATGAATTAGTTGGACTTGCTGTGGCTAAATTTTATTATAGAAAAATTGGGAGATGGTTTCTATATAAGCACTATTTTACCCTTGCGGATCATGAGTGCTACTGGGGAATGTAAGAGGACATTTTTGTCAGCTAGAGGAATTTTCTGAGAATAATGAGAGGTTCAGGATTAGGGACACTGAAAGATGGGAAGATTTCATTTTTGGGATTCGAAAAGACGATGCTAGACTTGGGATATTTGATGGCAACTTCTTGAACAGTGCATGGGTAGGGGTGTTTTTGTCCCTTAACTGATTTTATGGGCCCAAAGCTTACTTCTGCCACATAAATGATAAATGTGATCGGAGGATGTACCCAAAGAAGAATAGTTTTTCAAGAAAAAATAAAAAATTGTTCCCAAAGGATATGCCTATCCGGGGCTTACGTGTCAAAGAGAGTAATCCCCAAATAACTATCTAAAGAACTAAATGGCACATTATTCATTTTGAGTTGGTAAATAATTAATTTCTTTTTCTACTTAACTTGATTCACAAATTTGACATAAATGAGTTTGGATTTTCATATTCCAAGTTAAGCAGCCCAAAGTAAGATAAAGTCTATGAGGGCACAAGTAATTAACAACGCCAGTCGCCAGCTATTATAATAAGAGACGTAATTCCAGAAAAAAGTTGAGCAGTCTCATGCGTAAGTAAAAATGTCTCAAAGGTATTCTTTCAAACTATATTAACTATTTCACACACTATATTCTCCCTTGTTTCCATCTTTCATCTTCCCTCCCCGTTGCTCTTTTTGTTGGATTTGGGTTTTTTATTCGGGGTAAGGTTCCATATTTTTTTCTATTTCTTTTGCTTCGCTTTCTTATATCTTTAATGGTTGGAAACAACCGTGGAAGAGAGGTTGAGACCTTTGAAGTGGTTGAGAGGAAGATGAGGAAGCCTCCAAGGTTGAAGAGGGAACCCTTGGTGGTTGGCACATTCAAATGCTCCACCACCGAAAGGGAAGCAATGTGATTGCCCCGTTGTCGTGGATTTTTAATCAACCATCACAAGTACGATTTCAACCTCCCAAAGGGGTCTTATCCCCTATGTGTCGTTTATGAGCCTAAACATGGTGGCGAAGGTTAGGTTTCTTTTTGCCTCTTTATGTGTTGGAGGTGAGGTTAGGTTTCATTTTCCATCCACCTGTTCGTAAGCGAACTGTTGAACTGCTTCAGGCTTGCCCCAGACAGCTGGTTGGGGCCTCTTGGTGGATCATAATTCGAGGATTCATCATCTTATGTCACGAGCAGAGAATATGGCCACAGTTAAGGGTGTTTCAAAACATGTTCCAATTAAATGAGGGAACGAATGCCACCCATTTGGGTTTGTTGTACTTCTCCAAACATCAGGGGAGCCACCTGGTAGGGAATTTGCTCTTCGGGATGATCGATGACATGAGCCTCGATTGCCACAAATACATACTCATGGAGCCGAAGTTTGGCAACAAGTTCTACTTTCTCAATTGAATGGAGTCTACCTCCCATTGAACTATGAAGCATGAGGCCTCCTCTAAAAGGTTTTGAGGGGGCCAAGAGGAAGTTCAAGATAATAAGTAAGGGGGATCTCCTCGTCCTTCCCCAATACATTACCCTCGGGAAGATCTTCAAACACTACATGTTCGATAGAACATGTTCGATAGAGGCTTGAACGGTTACATGGAGAGTGGCTTTAGGTTGGGCTTTATGAATGATGGAATGTTCAAGCCCCGTGACTAGTTCTGACCCTTTGACTTGGATGACACAATAGCCATGATCCTTTGCGAGTTGATGGAAGAACCCTGACAGCACATTGTGAAGTATAGAAAGTGTTTATATCGTAGATAGGGGATCCCAGGTCACCTATCTCGTTCATTTCCCATCATTCCCTCGGAGAGTATGCGGGCTTTGAGTGTTGTGGAGACTGACACAACTATTGCTGTAGATGCAGAAACCGATCAACCATCCGTGTCACATAGCCAAGCTCAAGCTCAAGTGAGGAAATGTCTTCTAGGAATCCTACCACGATTGATATTTCCTTGGTTGAGGAGGAGGTCCCAGTGGATGTCCCTCCACTAGACATGGCTACGAATGATCATGTGTGTATGTGCACAATAAACAAGAAAAATATCTAACAATTCAATGCGGCTTAACAATAAGTATACATTGTCAACTTGTAATATAATTTTATTTACAATGAAACACTGGAGTATTCTAAGGACCGAACCCAATGGATTGATAAGGGAAAATGCAGTAATAAAGTTGTTATATCAAGCTTTATTTGATAATATGTTTTGATATAACAAATTAAAATATTTTTGAATAAAAGTTAAAGTTGAACAAAATTGGAAAAATTGTATCTTCAAATGAAGTCTAAGAGATTTAATTTTGAACCTACTCTTTGAACTCTTAGAAAAGTTTTTGAATCAACATTTAAATCAAGTTAAAATGGTTTTAATCAAGTTAGAACTTTTTAATCAAAGTTAAATTGTCTTAAAACAAGTCAGTATGGCTCTAGGCCAAAATGTATCGATACTTTTTGGCCAAGTATCGATAGTTTCCAAAATATCGATACCCTTCCAAAAATCGGTAGCAAAGTGACATTCTATTTTTCAAATAATTCAACTAAGTATCAATCCAATATTGATATTTTTCATATGGTTTCGATAAAAGTTCATTGGTATCGATATCTTTAGCTCCAACGGTCACTGAATTTTGCATTAAATACTAAAAATATCGATACCTTGTTAGCAAGTAACGATACTCGTGGTTGCAAGTGAATTTAATGCACTAGTTATTTCATCTCCAATGGCTTTATTCATTTCTCCAACAACCACAATGGTTGGAAATCAATTAGGGGGTATCAATATCAGCTTCCAAAGGTTCGACAACAACAAGAGATATTATCAAGCTTAAAGAATAAAAAAAACAACCTTGTGCTTACAATTCTCAACAATTTTCTTTAAACACACTTGTGAGCTTTCATTGTATTCATTTAGTTCAAGTGTTTCACTTTGTAATTGAGTTTAATTTGAAAACATTCCAATCTTATAAGGGTTTGTTCTTAGTTTGCTTATTTGTTATTCTCTTTGAGAGGGTTTTGTCTTAAGGTTTGGGTAGAAAACTTAAGGGTGTTTGTAAGGTTAAATCTTGTCCTCAAAAGTTGTCAAATTAATGAATTTGGGAAAATACTTAGTTGTGGAAAGCTAAGGTAGTAGAGTAGGCAATTGGGGCTGAGCCACTATATATCGATGTGTTCATTGTATCTATCTTTTCTTAGCAACCAAAATTTTTTTAAAAGGCTAATTCACCCCCTCTTAGTAATTTTGAGTTGATTTATTGAGCTAACAATTGGTATCAGAACTAGTCTCTTTTAGACAGTTTAACAACCAAATAAGAGATCCTTAAGGAAGCTCAACAATCTATAACTCAACCTAAACAATAATGTCTACTTTCGAGTCAATTTTTCTTGGTGAGTCTCAATCTATTTCCAAGCCTCATTATTTGAATGGTGCTAACTATTCTTATTAGAAAACAAGGATGATATTGTTCATCGAAGCAAATGATCTTGCCGTATGAGACATTATCATGAATGGCCCTTCGATTCCACGTAAACAAGAAGGAGAGCTTTTAGTTCCAAACAGAAAGAATGAATGGAATGAGGAAGATATGAGAAGCATTCAACTTAATGCCAATGCAATACACACTCTATTTTGTGCACTTGGTTCGGACGAGTATAATAGAGTGTTGTCATGCTCAAATGCCAAAGAGATATGAGATAAACTTGAGGTCACTCATGAGGGAACTAGCCAAGTCAATAAGTCAAATGTGGGAATTCTCACCCTCAATTATGAAATGTTCAAGATGAAGCCTGAGGAGGACAATAAAGCAATGTCTGATAGATTCACCATCATTATCAACGGGCTAAAATCCTATAGGAAGACCTATCTCAATAAAGAAGTAGTGAGAAAAATGCTTAAAAGCTTGCCGAAGTCATGGAAAGTCAAAGTTACTACTATAGAAGAAGCAAAAAAATTTGGAGACTCTTTCATTAGATGAGTTGGTCGGTTCTTTGCTCACTCATAAAATAAGACTCAAAGAAGGGAATAAAGAAGAGAAATTTAGGAAGAAGAAGAAGAAGGTTGGAGTAGCTCTCAAATCCACCACTAATTAAGATAGTGAATCAAGTGAAGAGGTGGATAAAGACAAAGAGATTACCATGTTTGCTAAAAAATTCAAAAGTTTCATGGAGTCAAATAAAGGAAGCAAATTCCAAAGAAATAAAGGATTGAAGCTTAAGTCCACCAAAGAAAAAGGATCCTGTTGTTTGCTATGAATGCAAAAATCTAAGACATATCAACTTCGATTATCCCCAATGAAAGAAAAAAGGGATCTAGTAAAAAAAAACACAAGGTCAATGTGGCTACTTGGAGTGATGAATATTCTTCCGATGAAGAGGAGCAAGAAGTAGCTAACCTTTGTCTTATGGCCATTGATGACTCTAAGGCAACTTCTAACTCGTCTAATTCAATTTCTTATTCATTTGATGAGTTACAAGATGCCTATGATGAGTTGGGTTTGGAGTTTGAAATTATGGTTTCAAAATATAAGAAAAACATTTCAAAATTAAAAGATGAAAATAGTTCACTCTCTAAGGCCAATTATGAACTTGAAAGTAAAATTCATGATATGCAAGCAATTATAACTGATTCTGAGAAAAAGAACCAAGACTTCCACAATTTGGTTTCAAAAATTCATGATAATCATCAAAAGCAACTGGGTTGTTTAAAAAAGAAAAATATTTATGTAACAAAGTATCTCCAAAAAGTTATAAAAAGGGAGAAAGTTTAAAATAAAACTTTGTCGGAACAAGCTTTAATTTCTATAAACATAGAGGTCTCTCAAGACTTTATAAAGAAAAATTTGTTAAAAGTATATGGGTCCCTAAAGGACTTAGTGTTACTTAAGATAAATATATTCTTTTAAAATGGATTCCCAAAGGGACAAAAATTTTATGAACTAATACATGTGGACCCAAAAGAATTTGGGTACCAAAAACAAAAATTTAATTTTATGCATTACAGAAAATTAAGCTTTTAGTGGCGTTTTTAGTGGTGTTTGGAACGAAAACGCCGCAAATATATACCATTAGTGGCGTTTTTCTTATAAACGCCGTAAAAGGTAAAGCAATAGCGGCGTTTCTCCTATAAACGCCGCAAAAGATAAAGCAATAGCGGCGTTTTCCCCATAAATGCCGCAAAAGATAAGGCAATAGCGGCATTTTCCCCATAAACACCACAAAAGGTAAGGCAATAGCAGCGTTTTTCCCATAAATGTCGTGAATTTTTTAATTTTGATTGAAACGGTGCCGTTTTTATTCTTTGATACAAACCGATTCGCTTTTCTTTTGCCAACGATGCCGTTTTTCCCAACAGTGGCTGATATCATCTCCCTCGATTCCCTTTTCTTTGTCAGCCTGTTCTTTGCTCGACTAAAATAAACAAACCTGTTCTTCAATTTTATACCCCAAAATCCTCTTAGTTCTTCTCAAACCTTTTATTTTTCAGTCTGTTCTTTGATTTCTCGAAACCTTAAACACCCATTCTGCCCCCTTTTCTCAAAGGCTGTAACCGAGCAACCAACGCCTAGCCACTTTACCCAGCAGCGAAGTCAGTCGCCAGCCTCCATGAGTCTTAGCAAGTATATGAGATTTTTCATGTTTTTTTGTTTGGGTTTATTAAAATTTACTTCGTTTAGTTTTCAACCATGTTAAAATTTTAGAAATTTTAATTTGGGTAGTTCAAATGTGCTTTATTCATTAACTGACCTGGAATTCGGATTTTGGATTTAGATTAATAAATTATATGCCATGAAGATCGATGGATTACGTGAAGAAATCCATTCAGAGGGATTTGGACAATTGCAATGCTAAGTTTTAAATGATTGATAGATT
>CM025153.1:19185107-19196627 GCA_013467495.1 Gossypium gossypioides
AAATTTGAGAATAAAAAATAAATAAAAATCATAAATAAATAAGAAATATAAATTAAAAAGGAAAAAATGGATGATGGATGAGTAAATCGATGGATATTATGGATAGAAGAATAAATGTCCAATTGAACCCTTTGATATATAAATCCCAACAAACTCAATTAATGGCTCTAATCCACCCTCCAAAAAATGATCATTGGAAAATTGAAGGGTGAAGAATGAATTCACACGACTCTTTGAAGAAAATCAAGAAGAAAACTACTTCCAAAAATCACAAGAAAGAAATCTTGCACAAGAAACAAACTCCCAGAGTTGAAAACTTTATTAATGAAAACAATTGTCTAATTTGTGTACAATGCAAAGGCCTATATATAGGCTATCTAAATAAATCTAAATAAAATTCTTAAGTATACAAGAACTATAATTAATCTAAACAAGAAGTAGTTTTAAACTAAACTTTCTTGCTGACATAAAACTCCTAAATAACTTAAACTACTTAATAATTATTAGAATTTTGAAATAATAAAATAATAAAATAATAAAAGTTGATAAATACAATATCGGGCTCATATATAATAAAAATTAAGCCTAAAACTCGAATCCAATAAACTTTAAACTCAAATTAAAAGCCTGAAACTCGTAATTCTCGTTATAATCTTGTCTAGAAATTCTACTCACGCAGTCTTTACTAAAACAGTCATAACTTGAGTTCCCAAAGTCAAAATCGAGTGATTCAAAGTGCGTTTCAAAGATAAGAGATAGAGCCTCAAACTCCATGAAGACATACTAACCAATAAATGCTTGGATCCTATCCAAAAAGTCATCACAAATCTGATGATTTCCCAAACTTGAAAATTGGCAGCTTCGATAAATGAAATTTAATAAATTTCACCCCATCCTTGAATGTATCATTCCCCCTTTCCTTGAATCTTGTCTTTGGTTGAATAAAAAAGAATCTTTATCATAGGTGGAATGATTTAATAGAGCTCCTCACAAAGGATCAACAAATTCCTACAAGAATGAAACAAGCCCACTAGACAAATTCAAGTTAAAATTAGTGAAAACATAATAATTCCTCACTTTTGCATGGATGTTTTCTTGCTTTTCATTTTCTTTTCCAATTTGATAACTCTCTAATTTTACTTCATATTTATTTTCACTCACAAAAAGTGGAACATCAAGTAGATTTTTATCACTCAATGTCTCTTTTCTCTCTGTCTTTTCAATTTTTTCTTTCCCCTTAACCATCTTACAGAATTTCATCATTTTCAATTGGTCTTTATATACATCTTTGGGCTCCAAAGGGGCTACAGTGTATTTTTTCCTTTAAATATAAGGGAGTAACGGTTCAATTTGCCATGGTGTACCACATCACAATCATTTTGCCACGGTCTTCCAAGAAGGAAATAGATGGCATGCATGGGAACTACATCACACCAAACCTCATCAGAATAATTCTCAATTTTGAATGTAAGTAAGGACTATTTAACTACCTTAACTTTCAAACTTTCGTCAAGCCATTGTAAGTGATATGGCTTAGGATGATTTTAACAAGGTAAAGATAAAGTATCCACTAAAAAGCTACTCACAACGTTGGCACAACTACCACTATCAACAATAAAAGAACACAGCTTTCCTTAAATCAAGCACCTCGAGTGGAAGATGTTGGTCATTTTCACTTCGTCAAAATCATCCCTTACGTGAATGCTAGAGGATTGTCGCACTACAAGACAATGGGACTAAAGAAAACTGTCCCCATCATTCGGAGATTCCAAAACCTCTTCCATACTGTGTTTGCATATTATTATTAGAGGCTAAAATAAAAATACTAAAAAAAAAGTTGATCAAAGAAAATTAAACATCAACGTTGTACACTTGCAATAAAAAAACTCTAATAGACAAAGAAAAGAAATTAAAATTTTCTCACTTGTAACTTTTAAAAAGTAATCAAACTCAATAATATTCAAAAAGATGTGGGATCACTCTCTAACAAAGTTGACCCGTTTTTAGTGAAATCAGAACAGTGGTTTCAGGACCACAAATTTGATGAGCAAATTATTATTTTATTATTTTAATGTCTCTGGGATATTAGTAAGGTCATATTAAAATTTCGTTAAGAAATTTTGATGTTTGCATGATTAATTATGTGAAAAGGACTAGATCGTCAAAAGTATAAAAGTAGAGTTTCATTAGTTAAAAGGGTCAAATGGCTATGAAAATTTAAAGTGAATAGACTTAGATGGTAATTATACCATTTGAATTGTTAGTGGATATTCATGGCAAGGTATTATTGAAATTTTAATTGTTTTTAAAGGGCAAAATGGTAAAATAGTAAATAAAGATAAAAACAAATAGGCTAAAATCATAATCTTCCTTTCGTTTGTTTCTTCTCAACTGATTCTTCAATGGAGAAATAGCTAGGGTTCGGCCAATCATTGTTTCACTAGCACGGTATATAGTTTTGTCATGTTTTTAATGATTTCTATGTTTTTAAGGTTGTTTTAGCTTAATCTAGCTAGCCCAGGGGTCGATTTTTAAAACTGTTAAAGGTTGAGGGTTGTGCAATGAATGTTTTTGAATGGTTCTTGATCTTAAATGGTAGATTATGAATCCTTGTTGAAAAATAAACAAGTTTTGTAAAGTGATTTTTGATGAAATGTGTATTTAGGGATTTGTTTGTAAAAATAGCAAAAGTTCATGACAAATTTATGAAATGATGATTTGTTTGAGTTGGATTAGGTCCCTAAACAATTCAGTCAGTTTGAATAGGGGATTAAAATAATTAGATTTCAATTTATGAGCTTAAGGACTAAATTATGAAAAGTTAAAATATTAGGGGTAAAATAGTAATTTTTCATAAATATGAATTCTGGACTAAATTGAATACTAGAGGTATTAAATGAATTGAAATTTGTCTATTTAGATCAAGATAGACCATATATGGACCTTGATTGAGGCAAAGCAAAAGCTTCGGATTAGCTCGTTTTAACTTCTACGCCCTTAGTTGTTGAGGTAAGTTTGTATGTATAGATGTTATATTCATGTTATTCAAATGTATGTTATTATATATTCATAATGTAATTGAATGATGTATATCCTAGCTGAACCTTAGGAATTCGTAGGATAAAAATGACATGTCATTAGGGATTTCATGTTTCGGATGCTGGTCTTAAATGTCCTACCAATGGATGAGGTCCTACATTTGTTGCGGATACTCCACAGCTTGTGTGAGCAGCATCGTGTAGCTTACATTCCAACCCACAACTCGTGTGAGCAGGCCCATTTCATAGCTTGTGTGAGCAATGATGCAAAGGAAAGGTTACGGTTATATGTTTAAGCGCATTTCGTGTGAGCTTTCCCGAGTATCCGATGAAGTTCTAGATGGTTCAACGAGCATGAAAAGGGATTGAAATGGTAATTTTTCAAATGGAATTATGCATATACACATGGAAAGGATGTATAAATCAAATGATGTATTTTCATATGGAAAATGACTTATCATAAGGTTTATTCAAATGAGTTATGTATAAATGCACTAACTTGTGTATTTGATGATGTTGTATAGGCATTATACCAAGCTTATAGTTTAGTTGGTATTAAAATTATGCTATTTACATTATGCAAATGAAATGGTAAGTTATGTTTAAGTTATACGAACTTACTAAGCATTAATTGCTTATATATTTTCTTTCCTATGTTTTATAGATTATCAGAAGCTCGGTCGGTTTAGAAGCTTGTCAGAGATCTATCATACTATCTAGCATTAATATCGATAGATTTTGAATGTTTTGGCTCAGGTTATAATGGCATGTATAGGTGGACTTGTCATGGTATTTGGTTGGATATTTAGTTGATGATTTAGTATGTATAAGTTGTGTAAGTTAACTTTGTTGATCCATTTGATGCCTTGCTAGTTGTGTCATTGTGGCTATCTTATGATGCATGTTTGGAATGACTTTTATGTTATTATTGAAATGGTATGGTAATGGTCAAGTTGTGGCACGTTTGGTAAGTTTTGAACTAGAATTTGATGATTGAAATTAGGTAAATTTGCATATTTAGGTAAGGGTTATTGAATGCATATGAGGTTCCTTGAAATGGCATATTGGTTAGTTGATTTAGGGTATTGGATTGGCATATACATATGTATGTTTAGGTAGGATTTCATGCCTTGAAGTGATGCACAAATGGTCCAAATGTTTATGCATGAATTGGTATTGGAAATGGCTTGTTTTTAGGCAAATTTATGTCCACACAGGCTGAGACATAGGCATGTGACTCACCAGTGTATGGTACACGGCCTAGCGACACGGCCATGTCTCATCTGAGGGTTCCTTTGTATGCAAGTCAGTGAGTTACACGGCCTAGCACACGGCCTGGTAGACGGGCGTATGACCCTACTGAGAGAGTTATACGAGTAAGGACATGGGCTAGGACATGGTCGTGTGTCCCTAGTTTGAAGGTTACACGACCTGAGACAGGGGCGTGTGTCTCAGCCGTGTGAGGCACACGGCCTGGCCACACAACCGTGTGAACCCCTATTTCCAAATTTTTGAGAACTTTTCTTAGACTTTCCAAATGTTTTCAATTTAGTCCCAAATTATTTCTAAGGTATTTCTAGGGCCTCGATGGCTCGATTTAGGGACAGTATGTGTATGTATGATTGGTTAATGATATGATTATGTTCATGAATGAAATTATGTTTAAATGTTCTGTTTGTACGGTAATGCTCTGTAACCTTAATCTGGCAACGGATACGGGTTAGGGGTGTTACATTTAGTGGTATCAAAGCTATAGTTTAGTCGGTTCTCAGACTGAACGTAGCAGGTATGGAGTCTAGAAATACATGTCATTATATAACCTGCAATAGTGTGATAACTCCTGACTCAAATTGAACTATGTTTTCATATAGATAAGATGTCATCCAACCAAGCTGATTCCGATGACGTAGAAAGTAATGCACAAGCTTCCATTCATAGGGTAACTTCTAGCAAAACTAGGCCTGTATTTGAGGGCCGAGGAGGAGAAGCTAAAGAGGCCTTCTTCCAGATGATGTCTAAGTGGTTTTAGAGTTTGTGCGAACGAACCCAATGTCTCAATGACCTCTACCCCCACTCGTACCTAACCGGTCCCCATAGTTCCTCGAGATTTAGAGCCAATACGAGAAGCAAGCCTTCAGTTGATAAAATCTGAAAGTAAGGGTACAGCCAAAGACAATCCAGAGAGAGCCGAGTTCTGGTTAGGTAATACGGTTAGAGTTTTAGGCAAATTTATGCCCACACGGCCTGGCGACACAGCCGAGTGTCATCTAAGGGTTCCTTTGTATGCAAGTCAGTGAGTTACACGGCCTAGCACACGGGCGTGTGGGGCAACTCAGAGAGTTACACGACCGTGTGACCTTACTCAGAAAGTTACACAGGTGAGGGCACGGGCTAGGACACAGCTGTGTGTCCCTAGTTCGAAGGTTGCACAGCCTTAGACACGGGCATGTGTCTCAACCGTGTGAGGCACACAGCCTAGCCACATGGTTGTGTGACCCCTGTTTTCAAATTTTTGTGAACTTTTCTTAGACTTTCCAAATGTTTTCAATTTAGTCTTGAATTGTTTCTAAGGTATTTCTAGGGCCTCGAGGGCTTGATTTAGGGACAGTATGTGTACGTATGATTGGTTAATGGTATGATTATGTTAGTGAATGAAATTATGTTTAATTGTTCTATTTGTACAGTAATGCTCCATAACCCTAATCCGGCGACGGATAGGCATTAGGGGTGTTACAATGACTAATATGTTCCTTAAAAACCTTATTCACCAGTCACTAATATGCTACTCCTTCATTCTTTAATCCAAAAGGCATAACTCGATAACAAAACAAACTGTCATCTATAACAAAATCAGTCTTATCTTGGTCCTCTGGAGCCATAAAAATCTAGTTGTACCCAGAAAATGCATCCATGAAGCTCATGAACTTTTGGTCCACCGAAGCATCCACCAATATATCAATTAAAGGTAAAGGTAAACTATCCTTTGGGCATGCCTTATTAAGATTGGTAAGAAGAATACACATTCTCTATTTGTCATTAGCATTATTTACCATGATGATGTTCGATACCCAATCAGGGTACACCACTTCCCTAATAAACCATGTTGAAAACAATTTCCCTACTTTCTATCTGATGGCCTCCAAAACCTGTGAAGTGAAACTTCTTTTATTTTGCTTAACCAGCTTGACTTCAAGACACATTCAACTGATGCACAATCACTTATAGATCCACACCAGGCATGCTCGTACGACCATGTAAAAATATTCAAATTCTCCCTCAAACATTATACTAAGTCCCTCATTTCCTCTTCTACTAATGCCAGTGAAATCCTCACAAAATTTTTTGTGTCATTATAAAATAATTGCAGAGTTTCTGTTACCTCTACCACATCTGGCTTACAAACTTTTTCTTCTCTTCTAACATCCAAACTGTCATAATCCAAAACATGACTGGCTACCTCTACCTATTGCGAACTCTGACCTTATAGCTCCTGCTCACGAGTCTATTTAACCGACAACATATGACATTGCCTGGCTAACTGTTGGTCAAATTTCACAAATCCCAACCCTGTTTTGGTAGGGAATTTGATTTTCATGCAAAAAATGGCAATCATCATTCTAGCCATTTGCATGATAGGGCACCCAAATATGGCATTGTAAGCCATAGAATGGTCTACTACAAAGAATTGAACATATTCTGTAGTAGTGTGCTCACTATCCCCAAAAGTAACAGGTAAAGTGATACACCATTTTACCTCAACCAAATGATTAGAAAAGCTATATAAAAGGCTCAACTTTTTCAAGGTATTCTCTTTCAATCCCATTTACTGATACATTTCCCAAGTTAAGACCTTTACAGCACTTCCACTGTCAACAAGAATCCTCTTAACCTTAAATCCAGCCATAATTGTTGTCATCACCATTGGTTCATTTTTTTCCTCGTCACACATTAAATCATTGTCTTCCTCACTAAGTTCCACCCTCCATTTCTCTTACTAGTGTACCCTTTTAGGAGAACTAATGGACACCACACTTCTAAAATGTACATTCCTCGTTATGTTAAACACCGCCAATTCTTCATTTGTTCTAATTATGACATATATCATGGACTTGCTGTTTATCTTTATCAGCACTTCGTGAACTCTACCCCGATGGTGAAGCCTCCTGTGTTACCAAATCCTTTAGTTCATCATTTCTAATAGCTTTCTCTATGACATCCTTCAAAGAAAAACAATCTTCTTTTTTGTGCCCCCTATCATTATGAAAACTACATCTGTCCCTTGAATTCTCAACTAGCTACGGTGCATAGGTGGTGGATTCAAAAAAATTCCCAAACTTTTCACTTGAATAAGAATATAGGTACGCGATGCATTTAAAGGAGTGTAAACTTTAAATTTTCTATGGGGAACATACCTTCTCCTGTATTCACCCTGAGGCCTCTAAAATGCCATTGGTAACTCAGTTTGCAAGTAACTCTTCTATTGTCCCCTACCATGGACTCGCAAATTCTTAGAAGAAGGACATTTCTAGGCACGCGCACTCTGACGACTCCTAAACTGCCTATCATCTCTCTAAAAAGTACCACGAGCTACTCTTTTAATTTCCTCAACCTCAGCAAACTTATGCGCCTTCTCATATAAGTCTGCCAAACTTTGTGGTCTATTATCAGTAAATAGTACTGAACATGCTCATTTTGAACTCTCACAATGAAGGCATCAATAGGCCTCTGGTTCTCTAAGTTCTTCATGTTTAATGTGGCTACATGAAACTGCTTTACATAATCTTATAAATATTCTCCATATCTCTTCTTCACTGACATTTAACCCATTGGGGTGTTCATTATCGTCCTATAAGCATAGAACCTACCTAAAAACATTTGTCCCAACTATGAGAAGCTTCGAATAGAACCTTGTGACAAAGATAAATATCAATCTTTCGTGCTTCCCCTAAGAGTCGTTGAAAAAGCCTTACACTTCGCCACATCAGAAGCCCCTAACACATTCAGTAATCATTATATTGCATGAAATGTGCTCTTGGGTCCCTTCTACCTTCAAACGTCTCTTTCGGTACTTTGAACTCTAACATAGGCCTACAGCCACAACCTCTAGAGACAAAGGGTTATTAGAACAAAACAACCAATTCATGTCCTATACATCAAGATGTAATGCCTGAATGTGCTGGATCTGGTGCCTTAAGTGTAGTATTTTTGTTTAAGTACACTTGTAACTTTTTTCAAACAAATAGATTGGTTAATAAAATTATTCATGAATTACATTATAATTTGTATACTTGTCCTCACATGGTTTTTGCATGCAAAGCAAAATGGAAGCAAATGTTTTTCACTGGTTGTCTAATGTTTAACTAATATTTAGCAGTATTATGTGGTCGAATTGTAACACAAAAAGACAACTTATATTAGTAGACGAACCTAAACATATCCTTAATCTAATAAAAAATGAGTAAACCGATTGAAAGACTAATATGTCGTCTATCAAATCTAATTAGGGAGATGTCTTATCTTGGGCATCGAAGCAAATGACTCTCAAAAGGTAGAGACATAGATGTGGCTAACTCGACTGACAATACATTAGACAAGACCCAAATAGAATAGATCCTGAATCCGTTTATGGATTTATTCACTTGTGACATTGTAACACGATTTGTGCAAGTGTACACAATTGTTCAAGTAATAAATAAGTAAAAATGAGTTATCGTCTCCACAGGGATTGTATATGTTAATCAATTATTTGTAAAATTATAAATTCACAATTTGATGTAAAAAACTGAATATAGTGATGATTAAATTAACTAGATGCATAGAGTGATCCCTAATGCAATTTTAATATAGATGCAATTTACTTAAATGTATGAATGAGTGGCTTTAGCAACAAAAACAATCAACTTTAAATAGGCTAGGATAATTATATTAATCAATTCAATTTACTTTATCATGCTTAACAATGTTTGGAAATACTTCCATGACAACTTGATCTTTCATGAGTTTGAAAACCAAATTAAGTCCTTTATGAGTCTTTCACTTAGTTAAATATGCATTTTACTGATCATATTAACTAAGGATTTCTTAGAATTTATGTAAGGTCACAGGGACATTTATGTTTGCAACATTTTAATTACATAAACCTAAAAACTATGCAAGATGATAAAGCTAACTAAAGATATTATGAACCTCAACTTAGTCGAGTTTAAGGATCTAAATTGAGCATTGCACTTTTCAATTATGTTTCTATTAGTCATCGTCTAGTTAAGGTCGCTCAAATAATTTGAGTGCACTCAATCACGTATGAATGAAATGCATCATGATATTAATTGAAAACATGATCGACTGAGGCCTAAACACATTAAACATGAATAAAATAAATCTTATTGAATTAACATAATCATCCTAGCAAATAGGATTTAAAATACCATAGTTGATGTAAAAAAATAAACTCAAAGCAAGCATAATTAAAATAAATAACAAGAGGAAAGAGTAAACTCTATTCAATTTAGTAACCTTTTGGATTTATTTTGACTGATTCAGTTTAGCAACCTTTCGGACTATTTTGACTGATGCGCTCCTCCGTTCTGCTCGATACTTCTTTGCTAAAGAGTTCCTAAGGTTTCCAACCAAATAATGCTTTTGACAAAGCTTTTTTGGCTAAAGGATGGAAGGGATATGGTGGCTATGCAAGGGAAGGAAAACGGAAATGGAATGCAGAGAAGAGAAATGAGTTGTGAGGGGTGAGGGGTGATTTGAGAAGTGAAAGGTGCATAGTATTTATAGGTGAAAGTAAAGGATAAAGTTTGCTAAAAATAGATTTCAAATTCCTTCCTTGCCTATCACACATGGCTGGCCACATTTCAAGAAGAAGCGGATGACTTAGCCTCTTCATTTTAAATTCAAACCAAGGTTATTAATAGCCATAGGGTGGACGATTTCAACAGCAAAGTTGTTGGGTTGATTTTTGGTTATTTTCCAACTGTGAGGACCTTCAATTAAATACCCCAAAGCTTGCTTTTGGGCTGCCATCTAGTTGTGCCGAAACTGGGATTTAATTCCCCCTTGTTGGATGGTTTCTTAATCCAATAATTTAGCAGACATTTCCATCTTTTAGCACATCTTTTACTGGATCAAATTATCAACCTCATGACCCAAGTTGCATGATCTTGTCGACCACATGAATTGATTTGTGCATGTCCATGTTTCATTCACATTAATTACATCTTTAATGGTCCTCCTACATAGTGAAAAATCACATATTAATAAATTAACATGAAATCATATAAAATATATGCAAAAATCATGTAATTAAGCACAATTTCACATACTTTATAAATTCATGCCAATATTACTAATTAAGTAAAATTCACTTATTTTAATAACAATTACTCAAGATTATCATATTTTTAAGTAAAAAGGTGGTAAAAATATATCGAAAACCCTATATAATTTCAAGTTTACAGATGTTCATAGTGTGACATACCTAAATCCTGAGTGGACAGCGAACTATGTATGCGTGACTCGTATACTTTGGTGTAAGTAAAAGCTTGAGTTCAAATAGATAAGGAACCGAAAGCTGGTGCGTTGGGTGTACGACTTCTGTAGTATGTAGCGTCATTCACAAAAGTGGAATTCATAGCCCAAAACATGGGTAAATTATATCCTCACATTGGCATTACATGGTTGATGAAAAGTAAACGTGGCAACGGGTCGTCCGTCTTTGTGATGACTGAATTTATCATTATTTGATAGTGATTGACTTTTCATGAAGGAATATGTAATGGTTATCATGAGATAAAATAGGATCATATTGGGAGAACAGATATTATCCCAAAGAGATCAAAGATACCCTATGAGGGTAACACACTTATGACAAGGTCATTGGACGAGCACTAAGTAGTTACTTTCATAATGGTATGTCGTTGGGGAGAGCTCAGTCATGATACTATAGTGGAATGACTTCGTTACTAAATGAGTTTCTAATTAATAAGCAAAAAGTCGAAACTTAATTATAAATCATTTAAGCCTCAACTATATATGTTCAATCGGTCCCTCCGCTAGCTCTTGAAACCATAAATGAATTATGTGTTTGAATGGAAATGAACGCAATGAATAGAAAAAGAAAAATGGGAAACACTCAAGAATGATTATGGTTTTCTCCAGAATAGAGAAATTGAATCATTTGGAAATGAATTAGGTTTCCAAAAATGGAAATGGAAATGAAAATGAAAATTGAAATTATTTATTTGCAATTCTATATGGATTACCTAAAAAATATCGAAAAAATAAGTTTATATTTTTAGACTGTTTTGAAACCCGAAAATAAAAATAAATCATTTGGTCATAGTGAACATGTTAAGTTGTGAAATATTGAACATATTTACTCGAAATTTTACCAGGGCAAAATCGTCAAAATTTTGTTGGGGGTAAAATAAGGATGAGAAAATTGTTTTATATATAAATATTAAAATTTATTTTGGAA
>CM025153.1:19357389-19385412 GCA_013467495.1 Gossypium gossypioides
AATAATTAAATATTAATATGTGTTTATATTTCAATTGTATATTTGTAATTTCTTATCTTTAAATATTTGAATTTTAGAAATACCACTGAGTTTATACTTAGTGTACGGTTTTGTTTCCAGTGCGCAGGTTAGGTACTTAAGTTTTGATCGCCGATTCAGCATCCAACAACGATCCCAAACTCAAATGTGGTGATGTTTATCCTTTGTGTCGGCATGTACCTATGGTGTCTAAATAATAGTTATTTTGTGGTTTGATTGTAAATAAGATTATAAGTTTAATTTTGTTTGGTTTTATACATATAAATATGTGTTTGTTTTTGAAGCCATGTTATGGCATGATAAATTGAACTAAATCTAGATAGGTGCATGTGAATTTAATTCTATGTTTAAGTGCTCATGAACTAGGCAAATTGATTTGGATCTGGTATGTTTATAGTTTGGATTAAGATGATACTTTGATGACTTGTTTTGATGATATGGAATGTTTAAACTTTCTGTTTGTTTGATCTGTAAACTTCGGTAATGCTCCATAACTCGGTTTCGGCGAGGGATATGGTTTGGGGGTGTTACATGTCACATGTAATATCTCTCAATGAAATTGAGTTACAGCCTGATTTGTCTTATAGTGAGAAACCAGTTAAAATTTTGGATCTGGAAGTGAAAGAATTAAGGAATAAATGTGTATCATTGGTTAAAGTATTGTGGCATCGACATGGAGTTGAGAAAGCTATATAGGAAATGAAAGAATACTTGAAATCTTATTACCTAAACTTATTTTCAGGTAAGAGATTCCGAGGACAAATTTTTTCTTAGTAGGGAGAGTTATAACAACCCATTTTTAATGGTACAGAAAATGGTGGTTTCAAAACCTCATTTTTCGATGATTGAGTCATTAATTATTAATTATTAATATTTACCAATCTATTATAGAGTTATATGAAATTTTGGTTCGATAATTTTGTTGTTTGTTTGGTCAATTAAGGTATAAGGACTAAATTGTAAAAATTATAAAACTTGATCGCTATTGAACTCTTTGTTGATAAAAGGGTTAATTAGGATTTATTAAGGGATTTAAATGGTAAATTAGCCATTTTTAAGATAGTGGGACAGTTTGTGCTAGATTTGTTATAATTTTACATGTTATTTTAATGTTAAAATAAAAACAATAAAGTTAAAACATGAAACATAATGCTCTTCTTCTTCATTTTTCTTTTCTCCCATCGAAACCACCATTGTTGAAGGGTTTAGATTTGGCCAAGCTTCTCTTAGTTGCATGTAAATCCAATAAAGCTAACTCAAGGTTTCTTTCGTAAAACTGTTAAAGGTTTTAAAAATTACCATTAGTGAATTATTGAAGTTCTTGATGTGTAATGGTAGACTTGTAAGTTTGGTTGTTAAATAGGACTAATTTGTAAAGTAATTTTTGTTAATTTTGAGTTTAGGGACTAAAGTGAGAATATGCTAATTTCAGCATGAAATTTTTGTAATTTTAAAAGATTGAGAACTATATAAGGATAAGTTTGTAATCAGATTAAAATTTGGGGTTTAAATGTGAAAGATATAAAGGTTTTGATTTTAAGGACTAAATTAAATAAAATATAAAAGTTTAGGGTCATGTTGTTAAAAGAAATTAATAGGTCATATGGATGTATTTGAATATGTTAAGGTATTTGGATTTGATATTTTGAACTTAATTATTGTTTAGATGAAGAATTGGTACAATTGGTTGATAAACGAGGAAAATGAGAAATTGTAAAATAGTCCCTACGACCTAACTCGACATACTAGGTAAGTTCATAGGGTATAATTAGGACTTTATTTGGATTAAATGTGGATGTTTGATGATTATATATTGTTAAATTGAAATTTTATAATGTTTACAATTTAGTACGATGGGTGAGAAATGAAGTAATGATCTAATTGTAAAATTTGTAAACTTGATAAATATGGTTCATGTGGTTTGCTGAATGGATCTGATCTAGTAAAGGTATGTGACTTGAAAGTATGGAAGTGCCCCATTTTGGTAAAGGTTTTAAATTTTGTATAAATGTTTGTTTGAACGTAGTAAACGATTAGGATACGAGTGGAATGCCAATAGGGCTAGATGCACGCTTATATTGTTTATACTTCGGTGCCCCTGTATGCACATTTGTGCCCCTGATATATTTACCTGAGTATTTGAGTTACTTTTGCTATTATTCATCAGGCTATCCAAATCTGTGAAAAAATGGAATAAAGATGTTTTGATAATTGATGATGCTATGTGATCGAAATAGCTTGAATGACATGAATGATGTTGAATTACTCAGTGAATTTGCATACGAAAAATTCACTTGTTTCTTGTGAATTGATAGGTTAGGTTTTAGTATCATGTTATTTAATTTATTGCAAATATGCAACTCAAGGTAAGTTTATAAGTAGATTTAATCTTGTGAACTTACTAAGCTATTAAAAGTATACTCTATTCCATTTCCTATTTTCTGTAGTTGACATTTTGCGGAACAAGGCTGTTGGATCAAATCCAATGCTCACACTATCAAGCTTCAGTCTCGATGGACTTTGAATTTGTTTTTACTTCGATTATGTGGCATGTATATAGGCTATTTTGGGATTATGTCTTGAGCTTAAAGGTTGATGTTGAAAAGTGTTCATAATGTTAGACATGTAAAGATGAATTTTAAGATTTCTATGGCATGCTTATGTGGTAAATGATGAATGTGTGTGTAGTAAAGGTATGCTTGATCTTGAATCATGAAATGTATGAAAATGGCAATGCTTGGATGGAATGTGTGGCATATGTGATAAATGGTAGTTGTAATGTTTAAACTTATTAGATCAGGTTGGTTTTGCGATATGGTAAGTTTTGGTATTCTTCATGGTAGTTGTATGTTTGAGACCTAAATGATCAAGTTTGGTTTGTCACTTCATAAACTTAGACAAAATGGACTTTAATGGTATGTGAATGGTATCATAGGTATCATGCTTTTGAAATGGTGAATGGTTGATAATGTATTAACTTGGTTGTGATGGTGCCAAAATGGCATATTGGTTAGTCACTATTAGGATGCTTTTGTGATATGTTTTGGATATGACATGTAGCTATTTGAACAAGTTTTTTAAGTTGATATGGTATATATACATGTATGGTCGTGCTGTCATGGATGGTAGGTTGTGATCTACGCTTATTTAAGGTATGTTTTGGGTCACACAGTTTAATACACTGTCGTGTGTCACAGACGGGTGGTTGACATGGTCGTGTCTCATTGGATTTTAGGTAACAAATAGGTTACACGGTCACAGTTAGTGACACAGCCCAACGACACGGCCGTGTGACTTTTGTTAAAAATTTTACGCATTGACCCACATGGCCTCAATGAGTTACACGGCCTCAGCCTTTCACATGGCTTGGCTACATGGCTGTACGACCCCTATTTTGCACTTTTGCCTCTCTTTTGTGTAAAGTTTCATATTATTCCTTGTTTGTTTCTGAATTGATTTAGAGCTTTCGTAAGCTCAATTTCAACTTGAACTTGTATCCAAAACACATTTTGTTGAATGATTGAGATTTAATGAATGTTTTGATGAATCTTGAATTAAATTCGCATGTTCCTATTCTGTTTATTTTGGTAGCATCTTGTAACCCGATTTCGGCATCAGTGTTGAGTGAGGGGTGTTACATATTTGAAGAGTTTATTCATTGTATTGTGAGGTATTTGGGTGAGTGATTTGAGAAAATCCAATTTGGTATTGGGGTTGTAATTATTTCTTTATGTAAGAGTAAATTGGGCTTAAGTCAATAGGTGATCTGGACGATCGTTGAATAAAATCAGTCACTGGGTGAGCCTTGGTAGATGTAGGATCATTATGTCTAACCTATGTTAACAAAGATCAATTGTGTCAACTTTTTTCTGCTGTATTTGTTTCAATATCTATTTTCATTTTAACTACCGTTACAACAAATGTTAAGAAACATTGATTTATCATATCTACAAACTAATTATTTTTTCAAAGATAATCAAGTTTCGTTTGTCAATTTAAGGGAGAAAGACTTCATCTTGATTGGGATATATTGAGTTGGTAGCTCAATGTCCTTTTTAGATATGTTTTGATGTTGTGTGCTTAAAGGGTTTGATAATGAGAACTGATTCCTAGTGTCTTTATTAAGTATTAAGGACAACATCATTTTCATTGCCAACAATGGAAGATATAGGTGGTTAGTCCATTAAAAGATTGAGTTAGGATTTTGGAATTAGGCATGACCCTTGTTTTGGATGACTAGGGGATTATGTATCAATTCTTACTATCCAATGAAATTTAGAATGTTGTAATGGGTTTCCATTTTTGGTTTTTTTTAGGGTTTAGATTTATAGATATGCATCTGGTGAATTTGGTTGGTTTGGTCTTTATATATAAAAGACTAAATAACCTAATTAAAATGATGGAACTATCCTAAATTTAGATCCAAAACCAAACTAACCAAATTGATTTTTTTGGTTTGGTTTTGTCGATTTTTGGATTTTAAAAATATTTATTTATAAAATTAATTGATTAACAAAGTTGAGCTGGACACGCTTTCCTCTTCTCTTTCCTAGGGTTGGGGTTTTATTTTATTAGGGTTAGGGTTTAAGGTTTTTTGAAATTGTTCAAGGTTTTCGACAAAAATTCTTAGTTTGTTTTGAGGGGTCAGGAATGTGATAACACGCCTCAGCACACATACATTACTTATGTCATGACGAGATAAGACTATGACATTAGAAACCCATCATGGAGAAATCCGGTTTCGTTGTAATAATTTTTGATACAATCAGGATCGAAGTCAACGTGAAGGTCCCAGTCGAAGGCCGTAATGCAGTCACGGGTTCGAGTATAACTGGGGGGCCAAGTGGCGAATGTTATCCGGTCAGGAGTTTAAGCTTCTCGATACTCGCAAACAAAGACCTATATATACCATACAAAAGATTAAGGTTATAATCATACGGAAAAACTATAGGACTTCTGGTGTCATCAACGTATTTTTTTCTCTATTTCCAAATAGTCAGTATCTCTAACCTTTCATTCTTGTCCAAAGGCCGTCACCGAGGTGGACAAAAGAGGGTTCTCAGGAGGAGAGCAGATGTTCCAGCATAGTAGAGGTCAAACTCAAGTCGACACGATAGCGGTTGTAGTTATTAATGGGTTGTCTAATAACGAAAATCATTGTCGCTCTGAAAGGAGCATCACCTTTACTACACCATGACAGTCGTTCCCTGCTTGAGAGTCCTCTTGTGTCCACGATGGTGCCAGCCTTCAAATAAGAATGAAGGTTAAATGTACCAGTTGCCTGGAAATGGAGAAAAAATTACACCGATTATAGCTAGAAGCCCCAGAATTTTTTCGTATGAATATGACCTCAAACTTTTGTATGGTATTTATAGGGCATCACTTTCAAGTATTTCGAAAAGATTGATCTTGAGGCCGCGTAACGTCTGTCAACTAGCTCCCTCGATATACCCCGATTCATTAATGTATAACAGTCGTCGATTGAGACCTCCACGTTGACTTCCACCCATGAGTGTAAAAAGCAAAATCACCCCATAACCGACTTCCCCAGGATAGGCTTTAGAGGAATTGATCCCATCTCGACATGATATATGAGATATGTGTGGCTCGAAGTGATATCACATCACTGATGACTTAAGAATACCTCGAATGTAAACGAAATATCCTTCGCGACCAAAATTTATAAGACTGGGAAATGGTTTATAGTGGACAAATAGAAAGGATTGGAGAGAAATTATATGAGTGAGGGATGATGAAGCTTGGTATGTGAGAGCTAATTTATAGGCGCATAGAGGGATCTACTAGCAAAGTAAAACCTTCAAAATCGCGGTGGAACAAATTCTAAATGTGTTGAAGTGTTTAAATTATCTGAAATATTCAAAGTGTTAGGCTTTTTAGCCTGGGAAATAGTAAATTCGTTAGAGGAAGCTCGCCTAGCTTCAATAGTACCATAATCATACGAATTTACTGTAGGAACTCTGGGGCTGGGCGAGCTTCCTCTAACGAATTTACTGTTCTCCTGGCTGAAAGTACCTTTTGATATGACTGTTGTGCATGTTATTTTCCCCGCAGAATCTGGATAAAATTATATGAGTTCTAAATGTGTAATGAAAATTTTTTGCACCATACAGTATGCAACGAATGTGTGCATTCTCTTTCTCCCTACATAATTCTCTTATAAGAGAGGCATAATTTTCATAACATTTACACACATCAAGTTAATATCAAACAACTTTCTACTTATTTTTTGCATTTATTCATCCAAACCGTGACTGATATTGAAATGAGTTGACGAGTGAAATCTGTTATATACTACGACGGTCAAATCTATAATACAGAGTTTGAAATGGTGTTTGTAGGAGCGAAGCCCATGGAATTAGTGTTCAATAGTACCATTTAAATGCGTGAGCTACAGACTAAAATCAGGAGGAAAATCGGGGGATCAAGCCGAGGAAAAATTACGAGGTATTCGATGTGATCAGCGAGACGCATCTCAAGGCGGTCATATCATCACATATCTCCTTAAAAGCGGCTACTATGATGTTCCCGGAACAACCATGGGAAGACACTCATCGGTCTACGGTATCGATCTAAACTTCAGGGATTAGTACCAGTTGGGGTATCAGCATAACCCAAATGTAGGTAGTCGAGCTCAACATTTAATCCGTTCATTTGATTTCAACTTCAACACTGGGTCGATGTTATAGGTGAAAGCATTTACACAAGGTGATTGGAACGACGGAAATGTGCAAGTGTACACAATCGCAACAAGTAATAAAATGACAAGTAAATGTTGAGTTATCGTACCCACAAGGACTGTGAAAGAAAAAATATTTATGAAATGTAAAGTTAAACACTTTGGTGATGAAAACAATTGTTGATTTGAAGAAGTGATCTAAAAACTAAAACTAATTTCACTAAGTAAATAAAAAGTAAAATAGTCAAATGCACGATTTCTAAAAGATGAGTTTAAATCAAGATGACATACATGTGTTAGATCAATTACATTCTTTAACTTAAAATTACTAAACTCATGTTCATACTAGTACGAATAATTTCACAGTAACTTGGTATTTTGCTAGCTAATGCACATACAAACTTACTAAACCAATTAATCTCTTGAACATATAACTATGTCAATTCAAACAATTAATCATTTTTCATAAAAAAAAGTATAAGATTAAGTGAAGTAACAATATAGTCCTATATTGAAACAATTTAATCACAATAATCTTGCAAGTTATGCAAGGCTAATGTATCGTTTAATATCGTCGCTAATTTAACCTTCAACTACCTTAGAAGATTAAACATGCATCAATTAAATATTGTGTCAATTAATTACAATTTCAATAAGATTAATAATTAATTCATTTTTCACCTTACAATTATAATGCAAGTATAACATAGGTATGATTTTATTTAATTGAACAAACTACCAAGGCCTAATAACAACACGAACACGATTATAATAATTTAAATGGAAATAATACAATCAATCTAACACGAATTAAATTTAAGTCATTCTAATTAAATAAAGGATAAGAACACAACTAATATCCATGTTCATGATCACAACATAAACATGAAAATTAAAGAGAATGGAACTAGAAAGCAAATCCAATATTTTTCCGAAGCCAGACTAGTAGCTCCTCTCCTTCTCTGCTTGTTCTATCGATCCAAGGCCTTCACTAACACTTGAATGCTGCTACTCCAAGGTGGATGAAAGCTCTTTTTCAAAAGGGAAATCGGAAAGGGAATGAAACAAGAAAAATGAGAAAAGAAAGAAGGGAACGGAATAGTGAAAGAGAGAGATGTGTGAGAATGAATGGTGTGTGAAATCAAGAAGGGAAAAGGAGAATATATAGGTGGGAATGGTTGCTAAAAATAGCAAATAAATTTCAGCG
Organism: Gossypium gossypioides; assembly: GCA_013467495.1. Lineage (NCBI taxonomy): Eukaryota > Viridiplantae > Streptophyta > Magnoliopsida > Malvales > Malvaceae > Gossypium > Gossypium gossypioides. Next base: position 19,365,333 of record CM025153.1, read on the forward strand.
ACTCCTTTTCCCTTGGCCGACCATGCATGGTGCAAGTTCGAATGGCTCAAACTTGTTATTTTTAGCTTGAGGCAAAAGGTGGAAGGCATGAAAAGTGGAGGGGGTTGAACGTAATTTAAGGAAATTTTAGGGCTTTTTTGCAACTAATAAAATAAGCTAAATAAGCTAATTGGATAAGCTATAAGGACAGCTTTGGGCTGCCCATTTGCTTGGTGGATTAGTCTTCTTTACTTAGCACAAATAGGGCTCATTTAAGTGCAAATTAATTATTTTATAATTAAATAATGAATTTCCACAAAAATTACTACGAAACTGCATGAATTAGAGCTCAAAAGGTGCTGAAAAGTCTATATATTTTTGTGTTTCCAATGATCATTGACGTACACCGGACATCAACCCGATTGTTATTCTGGCGGGCATGTAACCTCCAAACCTGACCTATGCAATATGGTCGAATCGTAAAAGTCACATTGGACACCTAAGTGTTGAACCTACTCTAATGATAATTAAAAACCTTTAGGTACTCTCTTTTTATAAAACCATGGTTTCTCTTGTTAATTTTTGGAAAAACGTTGTCGCGTGTGAATATGATATGCAAATTGTGCAAGTATACACGTCGAATCAAGTAATAAAGTGATAAATGAGATCGTCTCCATAAGGATTGAATAGGTATAAAATGGTTAGGTTATTATAGTAAAGTGAGATTAATGCTAAGGAAAAAACAATAATAATGCAGTGGCAATTAAGAGAATAATGTTGTATAAAATGTGCAAAACAGACAAGTAAACAATTAGGGATGCAAAAATAAATATGTTACGGCAAAAGTTAAAGAATCTACGATGTTGACTTGGAAGGTCGGGTTTATTGACAATCTACCCTTGTTAACCAAATATGCCTCAGTAAAATCAATCCTATTCTACTACTCGGAAGAGATCTAAAATTGCCTGCTTCTTTCGAGAGCAAGACCTCAAGTTACCTTGCCTAAAGTGATATATGTCTATAGGCCTTTAGCACAATACCCAACACTATTTTGTTTTCTTTCCGTATGGAACGCTGCTCTATGTGTAGAGATTGCTACAAGTATTCGGTCGAATACTTTCGCATATCATTCAATTATCTAACTAACCTAACCTTGTCAGTATTAGATTAATTTCATAAAAATGTTGCACATTTATCTATGGCTAGAGATTATACGCATGCAATTCATAAATACCATCGAATGATACAGTAAATTAAAACTAATCTAGGCTTTACTCATTAAAGGAAATAAAGGTTTCATTAAGCAATCCCAAACCTATGACATTAACTCATGGGCTAGCAAATAACATTCAACGTCATTCTTCTCAATTAAATTCACAAAACAATAAATAAAGAAGTAACAGAAGAACTTCAAGAAGATGGCTTTTGCCTATCCAGCCCTACAACTTCGGCGTCATAATCTAATGGTGGCCAAGAGGAAATGCCTTCTTCTTCTTCCTTACAATTCTACCTCGTTCTCAATTGTTATCCTCTACTCTTGTCCAAGGAATTTTTTTTCAATTGTCTCTTCAACCGTCTACCTCTCTTTTCTTTTTCTTTCTGGGTTTTATATCTCTTCCTTTAGAGTAGGCCCATAATCCCATGATCCCATGATCCCATGATCTTTCTCCTCTTTTTTAGTTAGATTTTTCTGGGATACATACAACATGGGTGATAACGGGTAAGTGTTTATCGGGTCTCTTCTTAGCATTTCCACGGCATTCGTGTTGGCAAACTGTCCAGCCTTTTGCCATGAAAAACTTTTACTCCTTTACTTCTTTTCCTCATTCTACACCTTCCACTCAATCAACAAACAAATCATTCCCACAAACAATTAAAACTAACATATAATAATATTTAAGCATAGTCCAAGCTCCCTAATGTAATGCCCTAAAAAATACTAATATAATATCCTAAAATGCAACTAAATTCACTTGAATACATACAATTAACCAAGTATAAAGGCATGACATATAACTCTTTTCAAAAGTTATCACACCCCCAAACCTGAGTTATTGCTTGTCCTCAAGCTAGATACGCATGAATGCATGAATGTACGAATTTCTATAGCAACATAATCACCTTTATGCTGTTAGACCATCAAAAGAGCATCCTGTACTTCAGTTCTTAGTAATCTTCTATGTCTAAAAATTTGAACAAGTTTCATAAGCTTATTCATCAAAGGCAGTGTAGAAAATATTGCCCTAAGTACTCATGCAACTTTCACTATAGCAAATATCTCCTAATTTACTTAGTTCATCTTTTAACTAAACTCAAGGTCCTTTTTAATAGCATTTTCTTTTATTTTCTTTCTTTTTCTTGAAACAGGTGTTTTAGCATGTCACACAATCCTTTGACTTGATAATCAAAATGGAGTATACATTCAATTACCTAGTACTCAACCATGTCACAATTTGCATAAAAATCACTCATGAAGCTAAAACTTTTAACTTAGAAGATGGATGGAGCAAACAACTACCTCCTTAGTTACTCAGCCTGTTGCTACAGTGGAGTGCCCCCAATTTTCTTTACTTTATTACACACTCTTGCTTAAACTTGCTTTTCTAGCCAATAGCACGATGGAGCAAACAAAGTGCTGCTGACTTACTTGGCAATCTAAGTATTGGAGTGTCTACTATTATCTCTTTAAATAATTATTTGATAATTTTTTTTTTTAGTTTAGCTACAAAAATCTCTAAGTTTATTAAAAGAAATTTGCTATAGTCCAAATGTAACTAAATTCATGACATCTCCCTTTTAGGAGGTAATTTCCAAGTAACCTCACCTAAGCTAAATTTACCTAATCCACTATCACATGTTCTAGATTTATTGAAGAATTTAAGCTCATCATCAAACATCACAAGTAAAAGTTGTAATCATCATAGTTTTTACTAAATATAAACAAAGTGTTTACTAAATAGAAAATGCATCCTAAAGGCTCAATACACCCTCAAACCTAAATGGTGCATTGTCCTTAATGCATGTACAGGTATGAAACATGAATGCAAGAAGATATATATGTACAAAAAATGACATGAAAAAAAAATGGAATGCATGATGCAAGAAAAGGAAGAAAACTTCCCCAGCTTGGAGCTTAGTACGGTTACTTCATTCCTTTCTACAGGTGGATTTGTGTTCACTGTACTTATAACGCGTTTTCCTTTTTAATGAGTGGAGTGGTACGTCCTTCTGTTTATCATCGAATTTGGTAATTTCATAAATAATCTGATTGATCTCATGATCTTGTTCAGTTATTGGTTCAGTAAAGGGAGGTGGTATAGCTGCAGTGCTGTCCACTTATGGTGTAGGTGTAGGATTTGCTTCTTCTTCCCTATGATCAGTCGCAATGCTGACTAATTACATTTTCTCTATTTCTTCCTCTAATTTTTTGCTTTTTTTTCTCAGCAATGGCAAGGTCTATGGGAATAGGGTCTATTTCAGTTGGCTGGCCTTCTCCAACCCCTTCTGTTATAGGACCTTTCCAGAGTAATGTCCCTCCTCTCCACATAGGCCTAATAGAGAGCCAATTTGTCTTGCACTTTTTCCAAATTCGCAGCAAGCTGAAGCTGTTGAGTCTCAAAAAGATTATTTTGCTTCTGCAACTTCGTTAATGAACTGAGCACTTGTTGCTCAAATAAACTTTTAGAAGTGGAGGTGGTTACAGTGGCAAATGTTGGTGTAGATGTTGAGGTTGAGCCAGGAGGTTATTGTCGTGGCAAATCCTCCCCAGAAATTTTGCAACAATCGATCTTGTAATGGCCCTTTTATTTAGGACAAAATCTTCATTAGCTTGGACTGAGACATTAACACGTTGGTAAAGCATGGTGATTAAAGAAGGAAAGTTTAAACTCCCAGCATTCTTCTGCACACATCGGTGGACTTCATTGAATATAATCTTACCCACATTAATCTTCCTACCCTGCATGATGGAATGACGTAACAACATCCGCTCAGAAACTGTTTAGTTATGGGTAGAAGGGAGTAGGCGCGTCTTAAGGAAGTGGTACCACACCCTGCACTTGGGCTTCAAAAATGACCTTTCTACGGTGTAACAATCTTTCCTCGACACAGTCTATTCAGTTCCCACCACACATAGGTCTTGAAGAACCTGAGTCAACCCATCAACAGTGATGGTTGCAGGAAACTCAGTATTCTCATCTTGGATATCAGAAAGACCATACTAAGCATTAATAGTATCAAATAAAACCGAGATTCCTCGCACATATATAAAATCAGTATTTCAGGAGATAAGGTGAGCATAGAACTCTCGAACAATCTTAGTCAGAACATCCTCTGGAAGTAAACAAAAAATTTTCCATCCATGTTGCTCGACGACAGAAGAAATGGAAGCGTCATATCCCATGAACCGTCTTTAAAAGCAAAACCTTTTTCCAAGCAAAAGGGTTACTTGGAGATGTTGTTTTGATACCGCTCTTCTGATGCAGTGTTAAAGAAAGTGCGGGGGGCATTGCATATGATTGAGGAATAGATCATCTAGCCATTGGGGAAAGTTAAGGTAAATGTTTGTGTAGAAGAAAAAGAAGAAAATTTGCAATTTGTAAAGAAGCACAAGTAAGTGGAGAGAGAAAGAAGATTTAAGGTAACTGTAAAAAGAATTGAAGAGATTAGGTTAAAATAAAATGACGATAATGTAATGAGTAAATGGGGTGTGACGTGGGTGATGGGAGGGTGGTAATTATGGCCTGACTTTGGTGTAATAGATTTTAGAGTGAAAGTGAAAAAGTGGAAGGCCTAAATATTTAGAAAACAAATTTCGATGGGCCAACGGTAACTTATGGCTCGACCTCACTATTGCTGTTATGAAAACAAAAATACTTGTAATGCAAGGAAATAAAATTTATTAAACAAAATAAAAAAATAACTAAGAGAAATTTAAAATTAGAAAAAATAAAATGAAAATGAATTATCGAAATGTTGAAGTTAAACATCTCAGAGACCAATAGACTGTTTATCTCGAGTTACATGAGCAACCTAGTAGTGCTTTAGGTGTTGTCCATTAACTTTAAATGTAACCCTTGTTTTCATATCTTTGACATCAATAGCTCCATGAGGGTATACTTGCGCTATTTCGAATGGATCTGACCAAAGAGATTTTAGTTTGCCAGTGAACAATTTGAGCCTAGAGTTGAACAACAACACCTGTTGTCCTGGTTCAAATTACCTTGGCATAATCCTTTTATCATGTCAGTGATTGGTCTTCCTCTTGTATAGTTGAGCTTTCTCATATGCTTGTGCCCGAAATTCCTCCATTTCATTTAGTTCTAACAACCTTTTATGGCCAACAGTGATCCAATCCATAGTCAGCTTTTTAATAGCCTAAAATGCTTTATGCTCTAGCTCAACAGGTAGATGACATGGCTTCCCATAAAACAAATTAAAAGGTGACAACCCCAATAGTGTTTTGAATACTGTACGATAAGCCCACTAGGCTTCATCCAGCCTAGAGGATTAATCCTTTCAAATTGGGTTCACCACTTTTTCCTGAATCTGCTTAATTTCTCTATTAACGATCTCCGCTTGTCCATTTGTTTGGGGATGATATGTCGTTGCAATCTTATGCTTCACCCCATACCTTTGCAAAACATTAGCAACTAATTTGCAATCAAAACAATAACCTTTATCATTGATAATGACTCGAGGTGTACCAAATCTTGTGAAAATGTTCTTGTGTAAGAACTTTATCACTGACTTTAAATCATTAGCAGGGAGGGCAACAGCTTCGAAACACTTAGAGATGTAGTCCACTACTCAGAGTATGTAGAGATTGCCTAATGATGGTGGAAATAGACCCATAAATTCTATTCCCTAGACATCAAACAACTCAATCTCCAAAATGTTTTGCAACGGCATTTCGTGTCTCTTAGATAGATTTCCTATCCTCTTGGCAGCAGTTCTCATTCCTCCAAAGTGTCTTTCGTAAGACGTTGAGTGGCAATGCTGCAGAATGCTATGTATTTCATCATCAGGGACACACTTTCTAATTATTTGATCAGCATAATGCTTGAATAGGAAGGGTTCATCCCAATAATAATGCTTGACATCATGAAGGAACTTTCGTCTTCTTTGGCTGTTGAGATCAGGTGGCATCAAACCACTTACTAAGAAGTTCACTACATCGGCATACCAAGGTAATGCCATGGCAACCAATAGTTGCTCATCTGGAAAATCTTTTTTAATAAGTTGAATTTTTCCATTTTCATTTCTAGCTTTTAACCTTGACAGGTGATCAGCCACTATATTTTCAGTCCCCTTTCTATCTCGAATTTCTAAATCAAACTCTTGAAGAAGTATCTACTAAATTAATCTTAGCTTGACATCTTTCTTGGTCACCAAATACTTAATAGTAGACTGGTCTGTTTAGACAGTGACTTTAGTGCCAACTAAATAAGATCGAAATTTATCGAATGTGAACACCGCAGTCAATAACTTCTTTTCTGTGGTGGTGTAGTTCAGCTATGCATCCATCAAGGTCCTGCTCGCATAATAGACTGCATGAAATACCTTGTCTTTTCGCTATCCCAACACTGCTTCCACAGCATAATTGCTGGTGTCACACATGAGTTTGAAGGGCAGTGTCCATTTCGGCATTATTACAATCGGTGCCACTACAAATCTTTTCTTCAATTCCTTAAAAGCAATCAAACAAGGTTTCTTAAAATTGAAAGGTCTATTTTACTCCACCAAGGCGCATAAAGGTTTAGATATCTTTGAGAAATCCATAATGAATATTCTATAAAATCTCGTATGGCCTAGAAAACTTTTAATACCCTTTACACTAGTCGGAGGCAGAAATTTTTCTATTACCTCAATTTTTGCTTTGTCAACTTCAATCCATTTCCGCGATATCTTATGCCCTAGCATAATACCTTCATAAACCATGAAGTGGCATTTCTCCCAATTCAAGACAAGATTTATTTCTTCACAGCGATAGAGAACCATTTACAGATTTGTCAAACAATCCTCAAAATTATTTTCAAAGATAGAGAAATCATCAATGAAAACTTCAAGAAAGTTTTCCACCATGTCAAAGAATATGGCCATCATCCAACGCTGAAATGTTGTCGAGCATTACATAACCCGAATGGCATTCGACGAAATGAAAAAGTGTCATATAGACAAGTGAAAATTGTCTTCTCCTGGTCGGTAGGAGTTATAGCAATCTGATTATACCCTGAATAATCATCCAAGAAATAGTAGAAGGCTTTCCCAACTAATCTATCCAACATTTGGAAAATAAATAGTAAGGGGAAATGGTCCTTCCTAGTTACCTTATTGAGCTTGCGATAATTCAAGCATACTCTCCATCCTGTGATAGTACAAGTTGAAATAAGCTCATTATTATCATTGCTGACCACTGTGACACCTCCTTTATTAGGCACACATTGTATAGGATTCACCCATGTTCTGTCAGAGACTGGATAAATAATGCTTACGTCAAGCCACTTTATAATCTATTTCTTAGCAAATTCTTTCATGATTGGATTCAACCTCATCTGTTGTTCAATAGAATTGCTATGACAATCCTCCAGTAAAGTTTTATGCATACAAATAGCAAGGCTAATTTCCTTGATGTCGGCAATTGTCCATCCCAATGCCTTCTTTGATCGCTAGAGCACTTCCAACAACCTCACCTCTTGATCGGGTGTCAACTCTACAGAAATAACTACTGGCAAAGTGCTATTCTTTCCCAAATAAGCATATTTTAAGTGCATCGGTAAATGCTTCAACTCCAGCGTTGGAGGTTCCTCTATAGATGGTTTAGGAGGCTTGAAAGAGCGATCTGATAAATCCAAGGATTCAAATTTCTTCCCTAGTCTATCCACAAACTGCTTGGCTTCCGTAAGTTCACTAAAGTCCTAAAAAATTATTGCGTCACTTCGCTCAAGTGAGTTTTCATCACTATTAGAATTGCTGTGGCAAAATCTTGTGAACTCTTCCTCCACTATTGTTTCAATCAAATCAATGGCATGGCATTCTTCATTCTCATCAACACATTTCAAGGCATCGAATACATTGAATGTGATCTGTTGTTCATTTACCCTCATGGTCAGTTCATCTTTCTACACATCAATTAAAGTCCTGCCTATAGCAAGAAAAGGTCTTCCAAGAATAATTGGCACATCATGGTCAGCTTCATATTATAAAATAAGGAAATCTGCCAGAAAAATAAACTTGTCTACTCCTACCAGCACGTCTTCAATTTTACCTTCCGGATGTGCGTAAGATTAATCAACTAGTTGTAACATAACCGTAGTAGGTCTTACTTTCCTAATTCCCAGCTTCCTGGAAATAGACATAGGCATTAGATTTATACTCTCTCCTAAATCACATAATGGCTTTCCAACAAAATAATTTCCATTTGAACAAGGGATCGTAAAACTCCCTGGGTCCTTAAACTTTAGAGATAATTTATTAGTCAACATCGGTGTGTATCCTTCAGTAAGATCAATAGCTTGAAATTCTCCTAAATTGCGCTTCTTTAACAGTATGTGTTTCATAAATTTCACATAATTAGGCATCTGCTCCAAAGCTACCACCTATGGCATGTTGATGTGAAGTTGCTTAAGGACATCTAGAAATCTCTTAAACTGGGCTTCTTATTTACAATTGTGGAATCGTTGAGGAAATGGTGGAGGTGGCCGTCCTTCAAGTTGTTGATGTTGTTTTGTTGTATCATTTCCATCGGCAAAATGATCTGATTTCACTACATCAGTCCCACTTAGTAGAGCTCATTGAGTTCTAATATTTAAAGTATTTGGTATCTGTCCCACTTGATTCTCAAGAGCTCGAAGGGATGCAGCTTGACTCTGGATCACATCATTATTCTTGGCCACATACTCTTTAACCAAAGCTTCAATAGGTGATGATGATGAAGGAACTGATGTCTGACCTTGTTGGGCATTCTGCCTCGGCATAGGTTGAGTATAACTAGGCGCTGTACTGATGACATTCTGTCTTGATGTATTGTTAAAATTCTCGCACCTTGATTATTCCAAATAAAGTTTAGATGTTGCTTCCACCCTGGATTGAAGGTGTAACACCCCATACTCGGCCTCGACACCAAGCCAAATATCGAGATGCCACACCACTATCTCACTACTTGTTCATCTAAAACGACATGTTAATTCTCATGCATTTTCTTTTTTTCGATTAATAACAACATAGCATTATCATGAATTATAAACCATACAACCACTTTTTGTTGATAAACCATGCCAATAATTCATAAAATAGCATAACAGAGGTATTAATCATGCATTAGGACCACTTATCAAATCTTTCCGAAAATGTTATATAGGTATCGGTACCGCCTCTTTGGTATCAATATTTCCTTTAAGTGGTATCGATACCACCTGGAAAATAGATACCAAAATAGCATTTTGTTTCTCGCCAAATTTCAAAACATCGAAAAACATCGGTACTTTTCGCAAGGTATTGATAATTACACCCCGAGTATTGATACTCGAGCCAAGGTATCAATACCAAATTAGTATTCTAACTCCCTACACTTTCAAAAATACAGAGGTATCATTTTAAAAGCCTTAATATTGATACCTCTGTTTTATGTTAAAAAAATTTAGCATACAAGAGCATTTAAACCTTTCAAACTTATTCGCTAAATATCATGTTTCATTCACCTAGTTACATAAGCATCAATATGTCTAAATTACTAGTCCAATTACCATATCCAAATCCACATGCTTCCAAACATACATAATATGCAAATAATCCCAAATACGTCTTAACAATCTGATATAAATGTCTACCACATTGCCTTTTTATTCCTTAGAACTAGAATAAGAAAAACACCTACTATAATGAATAAAGAATGGCTTGGATTAATCCCTCGACGGCCACACCGCTCACATTGGCAACGTAACTACTCTACAAAGGATAAAATGGAGTGGGTGAGCTTTACAAGCTCGTTGAATGCCTAGAACTACCACTACACAAACAAATCATCATGCATCAACCAACCAACATACAACATATTCCTAAATCGTCATTAACTAAGTGTCGTAATTCACATATTTAGTCATACTCCATGCATACTTTCACACATTATTTATACGAATGTTTAGGCATATATATTCAGACAAGTACTAATGACATATAAGCACATATAATCACATTTAGTCACAATGTATGATAATTTGGCTCTTGAGATTATGAAACGTAAAGTGGACTCTATCACTACTCATCGGATACACAAATCTCCATCACACCACACATAGACTCATATAGTCAATCATATCCCGTAAGCGAAGCATATAACTAACACTTTCCAACACACCACACATGCATATCTCGATGAATGAAGCTCAGCTCACATTCCCTTATCTCTCTAACACTGCCCTTGGGCCTCAGCGCCCCATATATCACAACACATATAAGTGAGTACTCATAAGCCTATGGCATGCCAACAATATCCAACAGTCTCATTAAGTCACAAGGACAAAATATTCATAATGTCATCAAATATTACTTACCGATTATCCACACATATTCACCGCATAATCATATTATTGGCACATTATACACACTGTCACATGGCATGAATAACATACCCTCATATTTACCGTTACAACAATCACCACAACATGTTCATATTTCATCACATCATAATTCTCTTTATCACAATTTACAAAGATATTTATCACATATTTAGCATAGGTAAAAAACCACTTACACTGGGAATTTAGAGTAGGGGTTTAGGCTACCTCTAAATTCCCAAATACACAATGAGTCATCTACGAGCAGTGATTCTAAAACACTTACCGATTGTCAACTTTCGCCAAAAATCGAGAACTTAAACTAGCTCTTCCTTCAATTCGTAGTAGGCTCTAATGAATCTAAGGCTTCACTTACAATAATCATACGATATAAACAGTGAAGTAACAACTAAGGACTCACTTAAACCAACCGAAATACAAGCCTAAACTACATTCTCATATAACTAAACTCTTCAGCATAACAACCTTAAATTTCAAATAACTTAGCCTGTGCTTAATCTTTTCTCACGAAATGAATTCCATTCATCTATATATTCAAATACGACCAATTCCCAACCTTTAAACTCACAAAACTACATGTTTTAAGGTATCAAATTTTTTTGACAAGTTTTTGGCCATAACAAAAAAATATTATTAAAACCCAAGAAATCCATGACGAAATTTCAAATTTACTTTAGAAAGCTTCTAATTAGGTTAAAAATAATTGAAAAACACTTTAAAACTAAGTTTTTATCCACAAACTCGAAATTTACCATTAAAGACCCGATTTTCGGCTTTCAATCAAAACATGCGATTTAATGGCTAAATATTTAGTTTCAAAGACCCAATAACATTAAAAACTAATAAGAATGCGAATGGTTACCTTTAATGAGAGGAATAACGAATTTTCAATGCAAATCCAAAAAACCCACAAGTGGGGAAGATGATGAGATTGGTGATATTTTTGGGTGTTTTCTTGGAATATTTTAAAGATAAATGGCTTGAGAATTGACAGAAATCAAAAGGAAGAAGATTTGGCAACCAAAGTCGATGAAGAGGGCTTAAGAGAGCAAAAATGGACCAAGCAAGAATAGAGCAAAGCTTTTTTATGAAACAAGCTGGAAAATGGTTTAGATTGATTTGAAAATTTGATTTAACTGCTTCATAAAGACTTACAACTTTGACCCTTTTACAAATCAGACTTTTTTACAAAATTAATAACATTTAAAACTCGTTTCCAAAAATTGATTTAACTTTATGAAAACCATTATCGAAAACATTATCGAGTACCAACCTTATGACATTTCGAGCTCATATAGGCCAAAATTCCTAAAATACCCTCAAAACTCTTAGGCCCTATATTGGGGTGTTACAGTAGGTGTTGGAATAGGGGTTATTATTCTAATTGAAATTACCCATGTAACACATAGATGCTGGGTTCAATGGGAATTCGTCAAACACATGGTCTTCGCCACAAGAAATACATGATAGCTTGGCAGATTTTCATCTCTTGAGTTGTAGTTGGATTCTTCATTGTTTTGATCATATTAGTTCAAGATTATACCTGGGCAGTCAATGAAGCGATTGCATCAAGTTCCACAGTGCCAGCAGTTCTTCTGCCAATCCCAACTCACATGGTAGGATATTGATGATCATTGTTGGCAATCCGTTCCAAAATCTCATAAGCTTCATTATAAGATTTATCCAACAAACAACCATCGGTAGAAGCATCAGCAACCATCCTTGTATGTGTGTTCAACCCATTAAAAAACATCTCAATCTGAGTCCAGTGCTGAAACCCATGCATCAGACATTTCTACAGTAATTCTTTAAATCTTTCACAAGCTTCGTATAATGTTTCTTCTTCTAATTGCCAAAAATATGTGATGTCATTTCTAAGATTGACATTCATGTTTGGCGGATTATACTGTAACAAAAACCTCTGACAAAGGTCATTCCATGATGCCATTGTCCCCAACGGTAAAGAATTAAGCCATGCTTTTGCTCGATCTCTCAAGGAATATGGAAACAATTTAAGTCGCAAGGCGTCTTCACGAACACCCTATTATCTAAATGAGTGACAGACTTCTAGAAAATGTCTTAAGTGCAGTCTTTGATCCTCATTTGGTAACCTGCTGAATTGTCCAACAATTTGCACCATCTGAAACATTATTAGTTTCAATTCAAATTACTGAGCTTGTAATCGTGGTTTGACCATTACTAAATTCAAATCACCCAAAATTGGAACAACATGTTCCCGAATTGCTTTGTCTTGGTCATCTATCACACAATGAATAGGAATATCAACATCCAGACCATTTGGATTTAATAGATCGTTCAGACCAAGATCATTCCCGTCCCTAACCATGTTATGCACTTATCTTCTCCTTCTTCGCAAAGTTCTCTTGATCCCTAGGTCAAAAGAATATTCTTCGTTAGCAGGAATGCCTCTACTCATGCACTAACGGTGAACCTGTAAAAATTAAAAATACCTAAGTTAAATAAAAATAATGGAATTAGTAAAATAACAAAACCAAATTTTAGATTCCCGAAAACGATGCCAAAAAATTTTCCCGTATAAAAATGATATATGAATTATGAAAGTATACACGTCGAATCAAATAATAAAGTGATAAGTGAGATCATCTCTACAGGGATCTAATAGGTATAAAATGATATGCGAATAGTGTTGTATAAATGGTGTAAAATAAATAAGTAAATAATTAGGGATGCGAAAGTAGAGATGCTACGAAAAAGGTTAAAGAATCTAGATGTTGACTTGAAAGGTTGGCTTTACTGAGAATCTACCCTTGCTAACCAAATATACCTTGGCAAAATCAATCTTATTCTATTGCTCGGAAGAGATCTAAAATAACTTGCTTCTTTCAAGAGCAAGACCTTAAGTTACCTTGCCTAAAGTGATATATGTCTATAGGTCTTTAGCACGGTACCTAGCACTGTTTCGTTTTCTTTCCGTATGAAATGATGATCTATGTCTAAAGACTACTACAATTATTCGGTCGAATACTTGCTCATATCATTCAATTTTGATTTAACTAACCTAACATTGTCAGTATTAGATTAATTTCATAAACATGTTGCACATTTATCTATGGTTAGAGATTATACGCATGCAATTCATAAATATCATCGAATGAAACAGTAAATTAAAACTAATCTAGGCTTTAGCCATTAAAGGAAATAAAAGTTTCATCAAGCAATCCCAACCCTATGAGATTAACTCATGGGTTGGAAAATAACATTCAAATTCAGAATAGCATTCAACGTCATTCTTCTTAATTCAATTCACAAAACTATAAATAAAGAAGTAAAAGAAGAACTTCAGGAAGATGGCTTTCGCCTATCCAGCCCCACAGCTTCAACATCACAATATAATGGTGGCCAAGAGGAACTACCTTCTTCTTCTCCTTTACGATTCTACCTCATTCTCAATCATTATCCTCTAATCTCGTCCAAGCAACTTTTTTTCAATTGTCTCCCCAATCGTCTACCTCTGTTTTCTTTTTCTTTTTGGGTTTTATATATCTTCCTTTAGAGTAGGCTCATCATTCTATGATCCCATGATCTTTTTTCTCTTTTTTAGGCTAATTTTTCTTGTATACGTACAACAGGGCTGATAATGATTAAGTTTTGACTGGGTCTCTTTTTGGCATTGCCACGACATTTATGTTGGCAAACTGTCCATCTTTTTCCCACGACAAACCTTCACTCTTTTACTTATCTTCCTTATTCTGCACCTACCACTCAATCAACAAACAAATCCTTCTCGCAAACAATTAAAAGTAACATATAATAAAATTTAAGCACAGCCCAAACTCTCTAATGTAATGTCCTAAAAATTATTAATATAATATCCTAAAATAAAACTAAATTCACCAGAATATAGACAATTAACCAAGCCTAAAGGCATGACATATAACTCTTTTCAAGAGTTATCAAACATTCATTTAATTAACCCAACCATGTTTAGGTCAAATTAGCAAATTAGGTGTAGTTTTTGTAAAAACTTAGTACTCGACATTTCCTTTAAAAAACATTTTGGTTAACTTCTTCGCAGCAGAAATTTACTATTTACTAACCAAAATATTAATAACTTAGCCCAATAACATGCATAGTCCGATTTCAATGTTTATAAATCCGTCAGTCCATCTTAAGAATGAAAAACATGCATGCATGAAAATCCCCAAAACAAAACAGTTCCAAACCACATTTTTAGTGATTTTACAGTCCAAAAATTGAATAATTTTAATGGGAAAATAAACTAAAAATTAAAATAAAATAAAGTAATATGATGAAATTGAGTCCAAAATCCATCGTATGTCCACATGCCAATTTCGATCCTAAGTTCGTTCATTACCTGAGAAGTTAAAGTAATGGGGCGAGCTTAACAAACTCAATGTGACTCTAAACAAATAAGCAATTTGCATCCATTCAAGCAATTTCACCTGAAATCCAATAGCACAATCAAACATCATCAATAGCAGTTTTAGTGAACATGATCATGACAAAATGCACACGTGAGATCCTACTCATACTATCCGCTACACACCACGAGTTCCCTAGAACCTGTCTTCCAAACTCCAATGAATGCGAGCATAGCTCGATGTGGTAAAAACCACCAATAATCTATAATGTAGTAAAACTGTCGAATAACAATAATGCGATACAATCACCAATCCCCTCGATACTCTAAATGCAGTGCACTGACTACGAATAAATGAGAACTTAAAATGTCGTCAGTACTTCATGGAACTTAAAATGTCGTCGGTACTTCATGAAACTCCTCCGCCATCCATAAAATATCACATCCTAATGCATATGCAATATGTCATGCAAACTCATACATAGTCATACTTTAATACTTTTCACATTTAATTTACATGTTTAACACGTCCTCAATAATCGAATATTTTCAGTAAATGGAAAATGTGTTCTATCTTTCAAATTACCATTACGATGGTGTTTATCAATATCATTCAATTTCACATACTTCACGAATTTCATTGTGCATGAATAGCAACCTTTTCAATATACATCATAGAAAATATCTCATGCAACTATATCATGCATAAACTCAATATTTCAGTAAAAAATGCTATTCAAAAAACCAATCTCATACCATATAACATTATCATGCATCACAATCACAATCCCAATCCCAATCACATAGTCACACTGTCAAACTGGCAACTTTGTTAACACATCAATCTTTTAGGGCTTGAAATGTACCTGGTTCGGCCACTTACAAAATTAATTATTTGGCTATTAAGCCAATCCAATAAACAAGCTAATTCATCAAATATAACATTATAATTATCAATTTTGAACAAGCTTATGAGTTTAGGACCCACACCTTATCTTTCGCTTTTTCGCAGCACCCTAGCAAATCTTATAGTTTCTTTAACAAGCCTTAAAACGATCCTAAATTAGAAATAATTATAAATTCAATTAATTCACCTCTAAAATAGCCCTAAAAACCCCCCCTAAGGGTCCAAATCAATCGTCACAATTCCAACTATTTTACGAATCCAAACTAGTTAAAATTCTTACATTACTTTGATGTGAATCAAACACGCGAACATCCTTCGACTTTATGGTTGATTTGGGGCATTTGCGTCAGCACCTAACACAATCATATACTGAAAAATCAGTAGCTAATATTGATTAAAATCCCTCATTTAATCAATCCATAACCTTTACCCAACAACTATGTCGAAATAACAAACTAGTTTACGTTTAATCGCACTTACGCTTCCCGATTTGTGATATCCGAATGGCCAATTAATCAAAAAAAATTTCCCTAATAAATATGTGACTAGAGGATGATTAGGAGGGTTCAATAACACAATTTAATGCCAGAAATAAGTGGGCAAGATTTAAGAAACAAAATAGCCCCCTTCTTGCCCATAGGCGCACACACCATCACCTATGGTGGCCAAAATTGGGGCTAATTTAAATACGATTTAAAGACCCATTAACAATTTGAAAAATATATTTAAAATCTTAAAAATTCCCCAAAATTATAGATCTAAAAATTTAGGTTTTTAATTAGCAAGATTAATCAAGAAATTGAAGAAAGAATAGCTTTTACCCAAGCTAGTTGAGAGAAATGGCAATGACACTTTCTTGGCAATGTTCGGGATCGATCTTGCAGTTCAAGATTTAAGATTTAGATCTGATTTAGATGAGGATAAATGGAAGAAATATATTAAAGGAGATGGTGCACAATTTTGATGCAAAAAAGAAAAAGAAAAATATGGTGAAAGGGGGGTGTAGGAGACGACAATAATGGAGGAAAGGAAAAAATAAAATGAAAGAGAAAGATAGGAGGAGAGGAACAACTAAGGAAATGAGGAGGAGGATTAAAGGTTGGTTATTTGTGAAAAATTAATACATATACCTAGGTTTACTAGGTTGGGATGGCACACACATTAACACAAGGGGTTTTGGTAAAAAATTTAAATTATTTGCATAGGAAGAGAATTGAACTTGGGACCTCAAATTAAATTCCATGCCTTCATATTTAATCACTAACCACTTAACTAATTCCTTATTTTGATATAATCTCACACTCTAATTAAGCTAAATTTTGGGATGTTACAAGACACATGAGTTATAGGAGAACTGATGACCTACTCCTTTCGAAGGGAGCTGGCAAGGGTATGTCCAACACCGTGCTCGAAGGTGACAATGAAGGCGCGGATGAGGAAGGATATCTAAGAGAGGAAGGAGGGGCTACGAATGCAAATGAAGGAGAGGAGTTAGAAGCTAAGCCAATCCAGCAGCGCGGTCTAGATGGTTCAGAAGTGGAACTATTTTCTGAACTAGATCTAGTTACAACGGAGCCGAAACCTTGCGAGTCTGGCGATGAAGCATCGGACAATGCTCCAAACCCAGATCTGCGACTTAGGGCGTATGAACCTTTACCGCACATGATGGACATCGACCTATCGACTGAGGGTGGTTTAAAGTTTTCTCGACTTCTGCACAGAACATCTGGTCATGCAAGCACGGTTCGTGATGTACGAGTTCTGAAAGTTGGAATGGAATACTATTGGGACGTTTTTCTTATTGCACTGAAGGGGTACAGTATCAAGAACAACATGAACTACTATGTCACGAAGTCTCGCTCTAAAAAATTTGAAGGAAAGTGCACAACGAATGACATGAGGTGTAAGTGAAAAATCATGGCATCGTATAGGAGAAAATCTGGGCTATGGACGATAATGAAGTATACCAGTCCCCATACGTGTATTGCAACGGGTATAAGTCAAGACCATCCGAGGCTAGACTCAGACATAATTGCTGACATTGTTCTACCAATGGTAAAGGCCAGTCCTTGGGTTGAAATAACGGTGTTGATTGCGAACATACAAAGCCAGTACCAGTACATTCCAACGTACTACAAAGTATGGGTTGCAAAATAGAAGGCTATGGAAAAGTTACATCATGGGTGGGAGGTTTTGTATAACTATATATGACAATGGTGTTAAGTACTGGATCGGTACGTACCAGGTTCCGTAACCGATCTTGAAATGCGCCCAAGGTATTCCGATAATCAGATGTTCTTTGGGAAAAGAGTATTCCACTGGTTCTTTTGGACCTTTAAGAAATGTAGAGAGGCATTTTAGCGTTGTAAGCCTATGGCCCAAATTGATGGAACCTAGCTATACGGAAGGTATCCGCAGCATTTGTTGCTTGTTGTTGTTTAGGATGGTAATTAGAAGATTCTGCCTATAACATTCACAATAACTCCCGAAAAAATGACAGTTGACTAGGATTTCTTTCTAAGCTGATTACGCAGGCTTGTTTGCCCACAACCCGACATAAGTTTCATATCGGACAGGGGAATCAAAATACTCTCAGTGATTGATGGTCAAAGATCCTTCTGGGATCGTACTCATCATCGGCACTGCATTCGACATGTGGGATTCAACTACTACCAAAAATATCCTTCAGTGACTGAGTGAGATCTAGTCATTGACATGGGTTTGTAGTTCTAACCTTGTATTCACTACAAATTAAATTTTGAATTACGGGGTTATATCACTATACTAATTGATACCTATTTATCAATAGGTTATGAGCTCGTCCAACATGTTTTCCATCAAAAGTTGACCAACTTTAGCACCATTAACGTATACGGTGCGGCCTATGTTTCAAATATACCGTTTGAACAGTGGACGTAGTCATATGATGGGGGTTATGATACGGGCACATGACATTAAACTTGGCGGAGTGCATCAATTCGGTACTGAAGAGGACGCGTCATTTACCGGTAACATCAGTTGTGAAAGAGACATACTTTTGACTGGCTGCTTTATTTCTTAATAGGGAGTTGGCGTATGCTAGACAAATAGAGCATAACGGTACATTCTTTGATGACGTGATGAAAGAGATTTGGAAAAGTAAAGTGAGAGCAAACATGATGTATGTAGTGTGTCACTCACGTCGAAACCTAAATTTTCGAGTCACCGAGCATGTTAGGCCCGACCAGGAAATGTCAAGTACATCGTATCGTATGAACCTAACAGAAGGGACCTATGATTATGGGAGCTTCCAAGCACTTTAGTTTTCATGCACACATGCAATTACTACATGTGGGAACATACGGATTGAGTACGCACCTTACATCAATGACGTCTATCGACTACAACATATTCAAAGTGTGTGGAGTCCAGCATGTCGTCTTCATCTTCCCTCATTTCATGTTTGATATGAAATATATGTATCCATGTCCTGTGACCAGCGTTCCGTCGATTGTGTCCAGTGGCCCCCTGAGTGATCATTTCATCGGGATTGGCACTGTCGTCATCTTCATCTGTGGTCGATTGTTGCGTCGTCCTCGCTTGCCATCGTGTATCTGCCACACCCTCGTCCACTGATTGCGACGATGAGCCACCCACGTAGTGCGGTGGTGCTTGTGAATAATACACATGGTTAGGTAATTGAATGGAAATACCTGAAGTGAAGTGACTCGAATATTGTGAAGCCATAGATGGTGCATCTTCTGCCAAAGTGAATGACGAACTCATCTTGTAACCACGTCCCCTTCTAGTTTACTGTGGCGGTCGACATGACCTCTTTGCCCAAATTTGCTAACTCCTCTCCTCCGATGATAGTAGCTACAGCTTACCGACAGCTCTAAACCATGCCAATTAATCAACAACTACTGTCGTGTCCGTTGAGAAAAATTATCTGTGAACGGTTATGGATTGCATCTTACGATCCCACGCCTCGATGTGCTCCTTGTTCCGCACCAACCAATCGATGTTGTCCTTCCCTCGTATGTCCATCATGTGCAGATCCTAGCTTAAATAAAATTAAGCTAACATTGTTGTAAACAAGAACAAAGAACACATAGCATACATCTTTATATTAAGTTAAAGAAAAGAAATGTTAAACCCAATTTAGAGTGTCTGTCACCCAAGACTCTGACTAACGAGACTCCTTCGTTCTTTTGCTTTGCTCCTTTGCTGATGGTTCTCCAAGGTGGTCGACCAAGGGTTCTTTAAGAGGCTTAATTG
>CM025153.1:19409225-19424472 GCA_013467495.1 Gossypium gossypioides
CTAAATTCATATGTCAAATAATAATAAAATAATCTAAACTAATCAGTGTTTGATTAAAACAAATAAACAAAATTTAACTAGAAGATTATTTCTCAAATTTGACTAAAATAGGAGTCATACTTAACACACTACATACTACAAAAGTTGTACACCCAATGCACCAGTTTCTGGTTCCTTATCTATTTGAACTCAAGCTTTTACTCACATTAAAGTGTACAAGTCACGTATACATAGTCCGCCATCCATTTAGACTTTAGGTATGCCACACTATGAATGTCACAAGTGAATAAATTCATAAACGAATTTAGGATCTGTTCTGCTTGGATCCTTTTTGATATACCGTCAGTCTAGCTAGTCATATCCATGTCTCTATCTTCTGGGAGTCATCCGCTCCGATGCCCAAGACAAGGCATCTTCTTAATTGGGCTTGATAGACGACATAATAGTCTTTTAATCGATTTGCTCATTTCTGATTAGACTAAGGACATGTTTAGGTTTGTCTACTAATATAAGCTGTCTTTCTGTATTACAATCTGACTATGTAATAGCGCTTGGTATTAGTTAAACATTTGGATAGCCAATGAGCAACATTTGCTTCTATTTTGCGTTGCATGCAAAAACCATCTGAGGAAAATTATACAAAGTATATTAATGTAATCAATCAATTTGTTTTATTTTACAAGTGTATATTGACGAAAATACTAAACTTAGAGCATTAGATCCAATAGTGGTAACATTAGACAAATTTGAAATCGTTTATACACCTTATGATCTTCATATCATTGACTTGAATTCCTTATATTATGCATTAAATTTTGGATTATAGAAACACCACAGAGTTCATACTCAGTGTGCGATTTTGTTTTTCCGTGCACAGGTCAGGTTTTGATTATACATCAAATTCCAATTGCAATCTTGGACATAAAAAGTTGGTGATGTTTTTACTTGTAAATGACATGTACCTAGGAGAGTCTTGTGATTAGACAATGTTATAGTTGTGAATGCTAGTTTAGTATTTTGGTATGGTATATGTGTATGTAATAGTTGATTGATCATGAGATGAGTTAATAAATATCAAATTGTCATGTTAATGTTGGTAGTGAAACGATTGAATGATATATGTGAATTGGATATGTATAATAAATGGTCTTTTGATGAGTGAATAAGGTATGTGTGTTCAATAGTTTAATAGTGGATAAGTGGTATGTTATGAAATAGGATATGGCTACATAAATTGAGTGATGGAATGGTAGGACATTTGAATTGAATTTGTAGGTTTTGGTAAGTTTGGTGTATACTTTTAGGAATAAATTGTGAGCTATATCGAGTTGCTTGAATGGTTAAGTTGAATTATGTCTAGTTGATTGTTTTGAGGTGTCATTTGAGGCATATTGGTATTTTGTATAATTGAGCTAAAAATGAGTCAATTGGTATGTTCCTATTGAGTTTTATGCAGGTTTGGAATAGGCATTAAAATGCATTTGAACATAGATTATGTTTGGAACATGGTTTAGTATGAATTAAGCCCTTATTGACATTTTGGTGCCACACGGTCGTGCGTCACACATGGTTTTGTGACACGGCTGTATGCTATTGAATTATAGCATGTATATATAGCACACGGTCTCTGATTGTTATACGGGCTGGCCACACGTTCGTGTGACTAGTTGTTGGTATGCTCATTTGGTTTTGCACGACCTTAGTTTGTTATACGACCCAACCACATGGTTGTGGGACTTTTATTGAATAATTGCATTTTTTATCCACACAGCCACAATGAGTTACACAGTTTGAATACATGGTTGTGTGACTCCAATTCCACACGGTTACAGTTTTCCACACAGCCTGAGCACACGATTGTGTGACCCCTGTTTTGCAAATTTCTTATCTTTTTTGTAAAAGTTTTAAAATGATCCTTGTTTGATGCCGAGTCAATTCTAGAACTTTCGTAAGATCAAATTAAACTCGATTTTGGTTGTAATGCATGATTTATGTGAATATATGATATTACTTAATGTTTAATTGAATTTTTAAATTATGAATTGCGTGTAATTATTTTGTTAACTGTTGTAGCATCTTATCGCTTGGGTCTGGCAACCAGACCGAGTGAGGGGTGTTATAGGTATAATATTAGTTGATTTAATCAAAAGAAACTCACATAAGAGTTTAAATTTAAACCAAAATAATTTGAATAAAGGTAAACTTCATCTCAAGATATCAGACACTCTATTAGTATTTTATTTTTGGACAAAATATTAACTTGTAAGTGATATCTTGGTGTAGTAATCAAACACTAACAATAAGAACATGTTGAACAATAAACCTTCCTTTGGGCTGATTTATTATTTACATGTAAAATCGAATAGCCGTTACATGTTTATTACTATAGTTGCACATGTAATTTTGTTAAATATTAATCTTCCATTAGGCTGATCAATATTAACTTGGCCTAAGTTACATGCACACAACTTTTTATTTTAAAATAAAATAATTTCAACAACAGATGCCACTTTGGTACCTTATTGTTTTAGTTAAGTTATTTTAATATATCAAATTTAATATTTCCATAATAGTCAAATTCTAAAACTAAAATTTTTAATTGAGATAGGTTTGTGGAAAATAACCAAACTAAAGTTATCTAAATGGCACCATCAGAAATAAAAAACTACTTTATAATGAGTAAGAAAAATCTATAAACATGTAATAACAATGTTATACCACCATAATCTTCAAGAATATTCATTGAACCATTTATCTAGTATCCATTAAAATTGTAACTTTAATCTCATAATAAACATCACCGTAACATAAAGTTTAAAACTTGAATTTCTAAATTATAGCTAACTACCTTCAAACCATACCATTACATAAACTGAACACTTAATCAAACAATAAAATTTAATACACATATGCAATTCACACATTCATCCAATCAAAACATGCATAAATCAAAACATATGTATGAATAAAATAAGAAACACCTTTGATACCATCAAATTTGGTTTTTAACTAAACCATGTAGTGTAAAATTAACAACCAAACATATACTTTTAATACCATAGCTGTACATTGAAAACTTTGTATAGTCCTTTTCCTCGTAAAACTTTGACAAACAATTTTGATTGGTTTTAGTAAATACCAAATAATAGAATAAAAACAAATTGATTTGATCTGAATAAAAAGAACCGTAAAACTAGTACATATACTCAATTAAAATTATAAAAAAAATCATAAAAATATCACTATCTCGTCCAATAATAGATAAATGTGCATTCAAATTTAACCTTTCAAAATATAAGCCAAAACACAAATACAAAATCTTTTTTATCTTTCAACTATTGGCATTATTAACAAAAACCAAAGCTAAAAGTTCAAATATATTAGAATTCATATTGAATTCAATCGCAAAGCTTCAATTTGAATTTAAGCATGTTGAGTTTCAATTGAAGCCTGAAAATCAAATTCATCAAAAAATTTAAAAAATAAAATATAAACTCTAAAATTTTGAACTCAAAAGATTTAATTTGTATGATCAAACACTAAATTTATATATTAAATCCATAAAATTTAAAAAATGAATCAATAAAAAATAATAGAAAATAATTCATTCTCAATAACTCGACATGATGAGGCTTGGATGCCACTTGTTTGAACCATAAAACTTCTATACAAAATTTAATAAATCAGGATATATCATGATAAACCATTAGAGAAGGTGGTCTCTCTTTTCTGAATGGAAGCAAATATTGTCTCATTGGTTATCTAATCTTTAACTAATACTAAGCAATATTACATGGTCGAGCCGTAATATGGAAAGACAGCTTGTATTAAGAGATGTCTTGTCTTGGGCATTAGAGCGGATGACTCCAAAAATGTAACACCCCAAAACCCAACACAAAAATTTCGATCGGATCCTGGAGGTCACATTAGCCATCGAAATGGCCCAAACAAAACACCGTTCGGAATTTCTTATTTCCTCTTGAAAGCCATCACCTTTGCCACGTGTTTAACTAAATTCAAAATTTAATCTTATCTTCCTTTTGCCAACATTCGTTGTATTATTTCCAACTTGATTTAAACCGAATTCACACTTGTATACCAAATCATTTAGGAGATTTGAAAACCAAAGTTACAAAAAAAACTATGTAACCGCAGTTAAATCTGTCGTTTTAACTTACAACCAGAAAACTATAAGTTTTTACTTAAAAACCTTGTGATTATTAAAGAAAGTAGCCAATTGGTTAGCTTAAACCCATGCATGAAATTATGGTTTTTAATTTAAAACTAAGAACCCAAAACTTTACGAGTCCAAAACCAAAAATCGATACCACAGTTAAAATAACTTAATTACAATCTGACTGAAAATAATTTATTTAAACTTATGAAAAACTTTATTAAACCAAACCAAGATGAGGAATTTTGAGACCTCCGGTTCGCCAAGTCCAAAACCTAACCACGATGATTACCTAATAAGGGAAAAAAAAACTAAGGGAGTGAGCTACAACACTCAGTGTGAGTCTTAAACAGATGTAAATAGACAATACAATAATTAATAATCAAGCAAGCAAGCAAAAGTTTAATTTGAATCAGAATCAGATGTCACATTAGTGTAGAGCATCGTAATTCATTAACGTTGAACAAATGTACATAAAGAGAGTCATATAGTAGCAAACAATGTAGCAACAACAAACGAACAAACATACAACAATCATTTGCATGATAACTCACATCATGCTTACAACTAATACAATTTAGTGAAATCATTAATAAGCACAATTTCTGATTAACGCATTTAATCCATCTCATATCACAAGATTAATTTATCAGATCATAATAACCAAAAATTATGCACATTTGCACAAATGCCTAAACATAACCATAAAAAAAAACACAAACATAACCATTAAAAAAACACTCATCACAGTCAACCAATAGTCAGTAATCATGTCCCAAATATACCTATTGAGGCTTAAATGGAAAAAAAAATCAACCAGGAACTAAAACAAATCATTTAACGAATAAGGAGTAAAAACTACAAAAACATGGCCATACGACCGTGAGGAAAGGTTTAGACCATGCGACAATGGTACATGGCCGTGTGGTTGAAAGACATGCTCGTGTGACTGGGGTACATAGCTGTGCGAGCAGACCGTGTAACTCTCTGTGGCTGTGTGACAAAATTCACAATTTACAGGGAAGACATGGCTATGTCTCAGGTCATTTGGGAACTCCCAATCCGTGTGCGATCGATAACTTCCCTAACAGAGGTCATACGGCCGTGTGGCTAGTATGTGTGACCCACTCCAAATCGTTTGACATGAAAATTAGCCTAATTTCTAAAGCGGCACACGGCTATGTGGACCACCCGTATGGTTCAAAAACCACCCAAAATCCTACTGTAAATCATGAAAATCAGCATTAAAATGACCCTTAATTACAAGTGTTAAGAACACACAACTGAAAGATGATTCTAACGCACAAAAATCAACTGATGCACCTCAATTAAACCAATCTGAAAATTCAATTTCACAACATGTTAAATCTATAAGAATTTTGGTCGAAACCATTCATAAAAAAATCGAAGAAAATAATGTAAAACTAAAAGGAAACGACACTTACACTTACTTGATTCGACACTTGATTAATAAAAAACAAGAGAACAAATGAGGCATCTAAAAATTATTAGAACTTGAGTTATAGTAATCAGTGGAACAAAAAAAAGAATTAAAGAACAAGGATAAAATCTTCTAAGCCCACATAATGATTCAAACTCGAGACCTAAAAGCAAACTAACAAACACCTTACCACTGAACCAATAAGCTCATTCTGTTTCTAAAACGCAAAAACTAACTTCACAGACCATCTTAACCACTGACCCAACCAACTGACCTTAATACTTCTAACGCCAATTTTGGGGTGTGACAACTCACCCCCTCCTTAAAGAAGTTTCGTCCCCCAAATTTCCTACTAACATCATAATCGCTTAAACAACAAATTTGCTACCACATTTCTGCTGCGCACTCTGATCCCTAATGCACTACCTACCAATACTTAACCTTAAAAATCCCCTTTCGAGTAATATTAAAATATCTAATTCACTACTACACACATTACCTCAACCAATAAAACAAAAGGCCAAACTACATGCAAGCAAAATAAAACACAAATCAAAATAACCTACAACAATACCTATCCCGTCGTTGGTTCCAGGTCTCAATTTCGGGTCTTCTTCGGGAATTACTTCTAACCAAGTGGTTGATGAGGGCAATCCTTAACCCGATGCTCTGTAGACCCACATTTGAAACACGCTCCAAACCCCTTCTAACACTCGCTCGAATGTCACTTATTGTAGAACACACAAACTAGAATTCTATGCCATTACTAGAACCACTCACATTATTTTTTCCAACATGATGTTGAGACCTAGTCCGCTTCGTAGATCGCGGCTTTAAACTAGAAAGACTAGGGCCTCTCTTATTTCGAGCGGTACCTTCACACTTGATACACTTATCCACATTTACCTTTTTAGCACTTTCCAATATAGTCGAGAAAACTTTTCCAAAACACCAAACACTGACTGGGTCAACGAATGATACACTTATCCACAGTGACCTCTGCCTCATAAGAAAACACACGCCAAGAGAAACTGAGGTTTCATCTAAAGTTCCACTAGGCTAATCCTCACAATTTAGCTTATCTCTAGATTCTATGATAACCTCGTCTCCAAAGTCTTATAATGTCTACAATTCCGTAACAGAATAATCAGAGATAAGAAACCATAAAATTCTAATCTTACAATTTTAGAGTTTCTTACGATACAACATCGGAGTCTTAATGCTTTGTTTAAAGAAAAACAATCGCAAAACATTGTAGTATGTTTTTATCATAAATCCTTTTAAATCCATGCATACACACATGTTACAAACATAGGTAAAA
This sequence comes from Gossypium gossypioides, assembly GCA_013467495.1. Lineage (NCBI taxonomy): Eukaryota > Viridiplantae > Streptophyta > Magnoliopsida > Malvales > Malvaceae > Gossypium > Gossypium gossypioides. The sequence goes on from CM025153.1 coordinate 19,416,162, forward strand.
TTTTTTCAAATCTGGCTCCAATACCACTAAATGTAACACCCCAAAACCCAGCCCAAAAGTCTCAACTGGATTCAAGAGGTCACATTAGCCACCGGAATGGCCCAAACAAAACACCGTTCAAAACTCCTTATTTCCTCTGGAAAACCATCACCGTTATCACGTGTTTAAGTAAATTCAAAATTTAATCTTACCTTCCGTTTGCCAAACATTAGTTTCTTTATTTCCCAACTTGATTAAAAACTAAATTCACACTTGTATACCAAATCGTTTAGGAGATTTGAGAACCGAAGTTTAAAAAAAACCTATGTAAATGCAATAAAATTTTTCATTTCAACTTAGAACCAGAAAACCATAAGTCTTTATTTAAAAATCTTGTGATTGTTAAAGAAAGTAGCCAATTGGTTAGCTTCAACCCGTACATGAAATTATGGTTTTTAATTCAAAACTAAGAACCCAAAACTTTATAAGTCCAAAACCAAAAATCCACACCATAGTTAATATAACTTAATTACAATCTGATTGAAAATAATTTATTTAAACTTATGAAAAAATTTATTAAACCAAACCAAGATGAGGAATTCTGAGACCTCTGATTCGCCAAGTCCAAAACCTAACCACGAGGGTTACCTAAAAAGGGAAAAAAACTAAGGGAGTGAGCTACAACACTCAGTGTGAGTCCTAAACAGATGTAAGTAGACAGTATATTAATAAATAATCAAACAGGAAAAAGCCTAATTCGAATCACAATCAGATGTCACTTCAATACAGAGCATCATAATTCATTAATGTTGAACAAATGTACATAACAGAGTCATATAGTAGCAAACAATGTACTGACTACAAATGAACAGACATACAACAATCATTTTCTAATAATATCAAAACGAATCATGACAACAAAATTGGATTAATTTAATGCAACCTATCCAACCTCTGCACACTATCTTAATAAATCCTACACACACCAATAAGGGTATACTAGACCCTGTCCAACCTCTACACACCAATACTAGGGTTATGGTTTACCTATTCAACCAAATCACACCTTAAAGTGGTCATGTGCCACTTGTCTGCTATGCAATCAAGCTGCTAACATAATTGCAGTTTTATCTCTAAAATAGGGAAATGCAGGTTTACTTCCAAATAAAACTTCATTTTCTTCATATTCATATCCTAAACAAAATGCATATGCAAATCACATCATTAATGTGAATAATTCTCGAATCAGTCATGTTCATATTAAGGTTTTGATAATGCACATCATGCTCACAACCAATACAATTTAGTAAAATCATTAATAAGGACAATTTCTTATTAACACCTTTAATCCAACTCATATCAAAAGAATAATTTATCAGATCATAATAAAGAAAACTTATACATATTTGTACAAATGCGTAAGCATAACCATAAAAAAAACACTCATCATAGTCAACCAACAGTCAGTAATCATGTCCCAAACATACCTATAGAGGCTTAAACATGCAAGAAGTCAACCAGGGACTAAAACCAATCATTTAATGAATAAGGAGTAAAAACTACAAAAATAGGGCCACACGACCGTGTGGGAGGGTTCAGACCGCACGATAGCGGTACATGACCTTGTGGCTGAAAGGCACGCACGTGTGATTGGGGTACACGGCCGTGTGGACAGACTGTGTAACTCTCTGTGCCCGTGTGGCAAAATTCACAATTTAGAGGGAAGACACGACCGTGTCTCAGGCTGTCTGGGAACTTCCAAACCATGTGTGATTGATAACTTCCCTAACAGAGGTCACACGACCGTGTGGCCAGCCCGTGTGGCCCATTCCAAACCGCATGACATGAAAATTAGCTTAATTTCTAAAGCGGCACATGGCCGTGTGGACTGCTCGTGTGGTTAAAAAACGTACCAAATCCTGCTGCAAATGATGAAAATTAGCATTAAAGCGACCCCTAATTATAAGTGTTATGATTCCAATGCACAAAAATCAACTGATGTACCTCAATTAAACTGATCTGAAAACTCAATTTCACAACATGCTAAATCTATAAGAATTTTGGTCAAAACCATTCATAAAAGAATCGAAGAAACTAATGTAAAACTAAAAGGAAATGACAGTTACACTGACCCGATTTGACACTTGATTAACCGAAAACAAAAGAACAAATGAGGCATCTAAAAATTATTAGAACTTGGAGTATAATAATCTATGGAACAAAAGAAAGAATTAAAGAACAAGGATAACTTGAAAGAAGCAAAGTAATATAAAAAGAATGTAGTAGCAAAAGAATTGCCCAAATCTAAAATTGGAATAAATGGAAGAAACTGACGTGAAAAAGAAAGAGAGGAAAAAGACGTGAAAAGAATATGGGAATTGTGAGAAGAGTTTTGGGATTTCCTATTTCAAAAACAAAAAGAGATCAATATTGACAAAATCCACTAGATTTTCCAGATTTGAAATAAAAATAAAAATAAAAATAACACCCTTTAAGCCCACATAAGGATTCAAACTCGAGACCTAAAAGCAAACTAACAAACACCTTTCCATAAAACCAATATTCTCATTCTATTCCTAAAATGGAAAAACTAACTTAACAGACCATCCAAACCACTGACCCAACCAACTGACCTTAATAATTCTAACCCCAATTTCGAGGCGTGACAACTCACCCATCTTTAAAAAAATTTTGTCCCAAAAATTTCCCTCTAACATCACCATCGCTTAAACTCCAAATTTACTATCTCACTTCCGTTGCGCGCTCTGATCCCTAACGCATTACCTAGCAATACTTAACCTTAAAAATCCCCTTTTAAGTAATCTTAAAAGATTAATTAATTACCATACACATTACCTCAACCAATCAAACAAAAGGCCAAACTACATGCAAACAAAACTAAACACAAATCAAAAGAACCTACAACAATATCTATCTTGTCGTTAGTTCCAACTCCCCGATTTTGGGGTTTTTTTGGGAATTGCTTCTGACAAGTGGTCGATGAGGGCAATCCTTAACTCAATGCTCCATGGACCCACATTTGAAACATGCTCCAGACCTATTCTAATACATGCCCGAATGGCACTTATTAAAGAACCCACATACCAAAATATCTGTGCTACTGCTAAAACCACTCGCATTATTTTTCCCAACATGATGCTGAGACCTGGCCCGCTTCATAGATCGCGACTCTAAACTAGAAGGAATATGACCTCTCTTATTTTGAGCTTTACCTTTACACTCAATACACTAACCCACATTTACCTCTTTAGCCCTTTCTAACATAGTCTTGAAAACTTTCTCCAAAACTCCCAACACTGACTAGATTAATGAATGAACACCAGTCTTCGAATTACCTCCACTAGTAGTTATCGTAACCACAACGAACTTTGTCTCTTAAATAGACACAAGCCCTAGAGAAACTGAGGTCTCATCTAAAGTCCCACTAAGCTGATCCTTCAATTTAGCTTGTCTCTAGATTCTATGATAACCTCATGTCTAAAGTCTTCTAGTGTCTACAATTCCATAACAAAATAATCAGAGATAATAAACCATACAATTCTAATCTTACAATTTCAGAGTTTCTTACGGAACAACATCGGAGTCTCAGATGCTTTGTTTGAAGAAACACAATTTCAAAACAATGGGGTACGTTTTTATACAAACTCTTTTTAAATCTATGCATGTAGACACGTTAAAAACACAGGCCAAATTTTTGTAAACCTGGCTTCGATACCGTTAAATGTAACACCTCAAAACTTGGCACAGAAGTTTCGACCAGATTCTAGAGGTCACATTAGCCTCCGGAATGGCCCAAACAAAACACCATTCAAAAATCCTTATTTCCTTTAGAAAACCATCACCTTTATGACGTGTTTAAGTAAATTTAAAATTTAATCTTATCTTTCATTCACCAAACATCCGTTTTATAATTTCCCAACTTGATTTAAAATCGAACTCACACTTCTATACCAAATTGTTTAGGAGATCTAAAAATCGAAGTTTAAAAAAAAACTATGTAACCGCAATAAAATTTGTCGTTTTAATTGACCATCAAAACCTTGTGATTATTAAAGAAAGTAGCCAATCAGTTAGCTTAAACCCATGCATGAAATTATGGTTTTTAATTCAAAATTAAGAACGCAAAAATTTACGAGTCTAAAACCAAAAATCCATACCATAGTTAATATAACTTAATTACAATCTGATTGAAAATAATTTATTTAAACTTATGAAAATCTTTATTAAACCAAACCAAGATGAGGAATTCTAAGACCTCCGATTTGCCAAGTCCAAAACCTAACCACGAGGGTTACCTGAAAAGGGAAAAAAACTAAGGGGGTGAGCTATAAGACTTAGTGTGAGTCCTAAATAGATGTAGATAGGCAGTCCAATAATAAATAATCAAAAAATAGTCAAAAGTTTAATCTGAATCACAATTGGATATCACTTCAGTATAGAGCACAATAATTCATTAATGTTGAACAAATGTACATAAACAGAGTCATATAGTAGCAAACAATGTAGCAAATATAAACGAACAGAAATACAACAATCATTTTCTATTCATATTGAAACAAATCATCACAACCAAATCAGATTAATTTGATACAATCCATGCTCAAATGAAACCATTACCAAATCAAACCTATCCAACCTCTACACACCATCTCCATAAATCTTTGACACACCAATAAGGGTATACTAGACCCTTTCCAACCTCTACACACCAATACTTGGGTTATGGTGGACCTATTCAACCAAATCACACTTTAAAGTGGTCATGTGCCACTTGTATGCTATGCAGTCAAGCTGTTAACATAACTGCAGTTTTACCGCTGAAATATGGAAATGCAAGTTTACTTCGAAAGCAAATTTCCTTCTCTTCATATTCATATCCCTTACAAAATGCATAAGCAAATCACATCATTGATGCAAATAATTCCTGAATCAGTCATGTTCATATTCAATTTTTGATAACTCACATCATGTTCACAAGATTAATTTCTAGTCAACACATTTAATCCATCTCATATTACAAGATTAATTTATCAGATCGTAATAACCAAAACTTATACACATTTTCACAAATACGTAAACATAACCATCAGAAAAAGACTCATCATAGTCAACCAATAGTCAATAATCATGTCCCAAACATACCTACAGAGGCTTAAACGTGCAAGAAATCAACTAGGGACTAAAATGAATTTAACGAATAAGTAGTAAAAATTGTAAAAATAGGGCCACCGGACCGTGTGGGAAGGTTCAGACCATGAAACAATGGTACACGACCGTGTGGCTGAGAGACGCTCGTGTGACTGAGAGACGCTCCTGTGACTGTGGTACACGACCGTGTAGGCAGACCATGTGGGTAGACCGTGTAACTCTCTATGCTAGTGTGAAAAATTTCATAATTTAGAGGGAAGTCAGGGCCATGTTTCAGGCTGGTGCGATCGATAACTTCCTTAACACAAGTCACACGGCCGTGTGGCCAGCCCGTGTGACCCACTCTAAACCCTGTCACATGAAAATTAGCCTAAGTTGAAAAGGGGACACACGACCGTGTGGTTCAAAAACCACCCTAAATCCTGCTGCAAATCACAAAAATCAACATCAAAATTACCCCTAATTACAAGTGTTAAGAACACATACTTGAAAGATGATACCAATGCACAAAATTCAACTGATGCACCTCAATTAAACTGATCTGAATACTCAATTTTACAATATGTTAAATCTATAAGAATTTCGATCGAAACCATTCATAAAAGAATTGAAGAAAATAATGTAAAACTAAAAGGAAACGACACTTACACTCACCCAATTTGACACTTGATTAACCGAAAACAAGAGAACAAATGAGGCGTCTAAAAATTATTAGAACTTGGAGTATAATAATCAGTGGAACAAAAGAAAGAATTAAAGAACAAGGATGACTTGAAAGAAGCAAAGTTATAGCAAAAGAATGCAGTAGCAAAAGAATTGCTTAAATCTGAATTTAGAATAAATGGAAGAAACTGACATGAAAAAGAGAGAGAGGAAAAAGACGTGAAAAGAATATGGGAATCGTGAAAGAAATTTTGGGACTTCCTATTTCAAAAATAAAAATAAAAATAAAAAAAGATCAAATTTAACAAAACCCATTAGATTTCCCAAAGTTGAAAAAAAATAAAAATAGCATCCTCTAAGCCCATTTAAGGATTCAAACTCGAGACCTAAGAGCAAACTAACAAACAGCTTACCACCAAACCAGCAGACTGATTCTGTTCCTAAAACGTAAAAACTAACTTAACAGGCCATCCGAACCACTGACCCAACCAACTGTCCTTAATACTTTTAACCCCAATTTTGGGGTGTGACACAGAAGATAGAGACATAGATGATGTGATTGATAGTACATCAGACAGGACCCAAGTAGAATAGATAATGAATCTATTTATGAATTTTTTTCACTTGTAACGTTTATAGTGTGACATACTTTAATCCCGAGTGAATGATGGGCTATGTATACATGACACGTATACTTTTATGTAAATAAAAGTTTAAGTTCAAATAGATAAGGAGCCGAAAGCTGGTACATTGGGTATACAACTTCTGCAGTATGTAGCATCATTCATAATAGTAAAACTCATAGCTCAAGAAATGGGTAAATGATATCCTCTCATTGACATTACATGATAGATAAAAAGTAAACGTGCTCACAGGTCATTTGTCTTTGTGATAAATGACTTAATTACTATTTGATAGGAATTGACTTTTCATGAAGGAAGATATAATGGTTACTATGAGATAAAATAGGATCATATTGGGAGAAGAAATTTATCCCAAAGAGATTAAGGATATCCTATGAGGGTAACACATTTATGATAATGTCATTGGACGAATACTTATTAAGTAACTTTCGTAATGTTATATAATTAGAGAGAGCTCAGTCACGATACTTTAGTGGAATGAATTCGTGACTAAATAAGTTTATAATTAATAAGCGAAAAAATAGAACTTAATTATAAATTATTTGAGCCTTAATTACATATGTCTAATCGATCCCTCTACTAGCTTGTTGAAACCATAAATGAATTGCATTTAGAATCAAATGAACAGAAATGTATAGAAATGATTAAGTTAGAGAAATGAGTCACATTCGAAAATAAATATGGTTTCTCACTAAGTATGGAAATGATCTGAGAATTAATTTAAGTTTTTCGAATTATTAATTAATAATTGAAGTTTGAAAATGGAATTAAATTAATTGGTCATTCTAAATCCTTTGAATATGAAAATTAAACACATTTTCTCTTAGATTATTGTAAGGTAAAGTTGCGATGACTTTAAAAAAATTAGGATTGGATTGATAAAATTATTTAATTGTAAAATTAATTAATTTAATGAATAATTTTTATTTTAGGAAATAGAAAAACATGTATTGAGTTGGATTAAAAGTCCAAAAAGCATGTATAATTAAATCCAATACAAGAAAACCCAAAACCTTCATAGTAAGTATGAGGGGCGGCACACCCTAGTATAATTAACTAGGGTTAATCGCCCCTCTCTCCTAGTAGAACTAGAGGATTTATTTTTATATAAGATAAGTATTATTTTTATTTTACTAATTCAACCAGGATTCTTCTATCTCTCACTATAAATAGATGGCACTGGTAGAACTATTAACACTTAAGTTTTCAATGCTGTTATTTTACCCAAAAATAATGAGAATTTATTTTTGAGTATAAATTATATTTTTTGAAATAACAATTTTATCGGTTTCTATATATAGAGAGATTTACTTTCCTACTAAAAGTAAGAAAATTATTTCTAATTTTGTATTTGATTCGTGATTGTTTGAGCCCACACTTGAAGTAATTCGTGGTACGAGAATAGTGGAGAAGGCCGTTCAATTGAAAGTCAAGAATGTCCAGGATCCATCTCGCACAAAGCATAAGTACTTTTTGAGAAATGTTTACTGCTATAAATATCACAAATTGGCTCGATTTTTAAATTTTTAATTTTCCGCTGTGACAAAAAACTATTTTTAAACCAATTTTTTTTCAACAACCACATAGTAAGAGGACTCCTCTCCACACGCACAAAACCCTAAAACACTAAAGTTTTGTCCCTTTTCTGCTTCTAGGAGCAGGGTCACTTTATTACCTTCCATAAGTCTCTCCTCATGCGTTTAGGAGTAGGAAATTCGTTACTCTCCACATAATTCTGACTTGCAAGAGCCACGGTAACGTGATCAACCTATAATTCTTTTTATAAACCCCCTTCAGTGTGTAGGGGTAGACAATCAAAGTTAGGTTAACGAATGCATCTTATAACTCCGAGCACA
>CM025153.1:19434189-19446367 GCA_013467495.1 Gossypium gossypioides
TAATAAATGAATGTTTTAAACTAACACAAAAGTACAACTACGATTTTTCTCTAAAATAAGTTTATTTAAAGTCTTCAAAGGTAACGTAAGTTAGCTTCGCCATTTCTGTGGCTTCTCAATCTAGCCCTAACGTCTAGGTCAAGTTTGGGAGGTTACAAAGAACATTTGGCCAATGGTTTTCAAGGTTTAGGGTTTCAATTGGTTAGTGCAATTTAGTCTGTTTCTTGTCATATTTATGTTTATGAAATCCTGGGAGCTTAAGTTAGCTGACCCATGTATTATTTTTTGAAATTGTTAAAGTTTTAGAATGATGCCAATGATGAATCTTTGAAGTTTTAGGTATTAAATTGATAAATTTTAAGCTTAGAGTTGAAAAAGAACTAAATTGTGAAGTGAATTTTTAGTTGTGCCCAATAGTGACTAAAATGCATAAATTTCAAAATTTGTGGTAGAAATGAGAAATTAAAGGTCCTAAATGGACTATAGTGAATTCGACTTGAAAATAAGAGTTCTGGATTAAAAATTATGTTAATCTCAGTTTTTGGGACTAAATTGAATAAAATGTAAAAGTTACGTAAATTTGCAATTGCGTGTGAATTTATTTTTATATTGATGATTTGGTATGTTTGTATTAATTTGTACCTAACATCGATCTAGATTCTTTGAAAAAGAAAGGAAAAGATAAGGTCGTCGACAAATAGCTCGGAGTTTACAATTTGTATTTCTATAATCCCAACCATTTTCAATTGTTGCATTTATGAATAGTGTTCCACGATAAGATCATAAGGTAAGTTAGAAATGATAAAATGAGCTGATTTGAATTGATTTGGATTGATTGTTAGCGATAAGGACTAAATTGAATGGTTTTAAAAGTATTGTATATTGTTGTAAATGTGCAATTGAATATGTTTTGTGTTGAAATAAGTTGTTACATATGTGGATTTGAGAAATTGATTATAAATGAAATTGAAATAAGGGTGGATAGTGGATATTAGATTGTAAGTCCAGAAATATGAATTTGAAATTGCACAATTTAATCGATTCGATTGATATTTGGAATAATGTATATGTTGCAAGTGTAATAGCTCAATTTAAGATAAGCAAAACTAGTTATATAATCAGGTGATGTATTAGGACTTGTAGATTGACATATTGACTTGCATTTTAATTTTTGGTTTGTTGGTTCATTATATAATATAAATTATATTATGTTCTAATGTTCGAATATAGAAATACCATTAAGTTATACTCAACATACAATTTTGTTTCCGTGTGTAGGTTAGGCATTTTGGTCTCTTGATCAACGACATTCAGCATCTGTCAAGAATCCTAAACTCAACCATCTTGGTGATTTTCCCTATGTTAGTTAAGGGCATGTGCACTAGGGAGTCTTTAATTATGTCAACCTATTTCCGAATGATGGATTGTAGTTAATGCATTTAAAATGTATATGTTAGCATAATCTTGAAAATGGTATAAATCATGTAATTATAAAATGATGCTTTTGTTGTGTGATATAATAAGTAAAATTAAATGCTTGAATGGTTGATAATTAGAAGGTTAATTGATCGATTAGAAGCTAAAAGAGTAAGTAGTATGAATATAGTTAATATATGTGTATTGAATATGTTGATGCATGATTTGATTATTGAATTAGCAAGAATGAATCAGTGATTGTTGAATTATGTACTAATGAACAAGTAATTCGTTTGTTTCAAATGTGTATGAATGCACAAACATGGTTGATTATATCTTGTTAATAAATTAAACAGTTTAGTAAGCACTTATAGCTAATTTTTGTTGGTATATGAAATGGTAAGTGTTCATTTAGGTAAATGGTATAGTGTGCATTTTAATATTGAACTTTATGTTTGAATTTATATGTGGTGTACCAAGTTAGAATGAATATGTTTTAACGTATGTTAGGTTTGAATTGACTTTAGTTGAATGAGATATAGTGATTTGTATATGTTTTAATGGTAGTTGGATATGTCAAAAATGTCTAAATACTATTCATTTGGTCATTCTTGAGGATAGAAAATTGCTTGAATTGGTGTTGATGGAAATTACAGGTTTGTGATGTCGCAACATCGTATGCATGTGGTCGCGACAAGAGATCAACATTGAGATGTCAACTTTCTTGTTGTCGAGACAAATTTGAGCTCCAGGTTACAGGGAGTGACATCGCGACGAGGAAATCCCTCACGTCATGACATCGATCTTGCATTTCAAAATTTTTAGTCCTTCTTCGGTTTCTGTTTAGCTATAGAGCTTTTGTAATCTCGTACAAAGATCGGAAATGATTGTATTTCACGTTGTATTTAAAATTATTTGATTTATTTTAATGAATTGCATAATTTAATCATAAATTGATTGTGATTGCTCCAGCAACGAATGTTACATCCCGTAACTCGGATACGACAATCGGGTCGGGTAATAAGGTGTTACAATTGGGAAAAACAAGGATGTGCCCCATTCAAAACACAGTTATACTTTGGGAAAAGTTTATTGCTATAAATATCACAAATCGACTCGATTTCGAAATTTTATTTTTCCTCTATGCAAGAAAATCATTTTCGAACCAGATTTTTTTCCAACACATTATCCCTCACAATCCCCATCTCCACGATCTAGAATAGTCAGTTCATCAGGAACAGTGATCAACCACCCCAATCAACTTTGGACCATAGTCTCGATCGTGATATTGTCATCGCTAGCGTCACTATTGCTCGAACCCCATTGCTTTCTATCCATGGGCATAATCGCAAGGGAGCCGACCCTCTTCATAAACCTTAGTTGGATCAACGACTTCCCAATATCCCTTTTTTAGAATTGACAATTGGAATTCATCTAATAAAATACATATCAACGACTCAATTACGGAAAGTGGAAACAAGTGTGGAGAAATTCAAGTTGAGTGTGAATTCTCGGATTGTCCAAAGGAAGGAAACTTTACTATACAAGTTGGAGTTCCTCTTTTTACTGCTGTTGGAAATAGACATCATTAAGATTTGAGATATACCCCAGAATACCCCTATATCAGAAATTGATGTCGATTCTGACATAGAACTGTAGAGGGGCTCGCCACCCAGACTTTGTGAAATCTATGATGATCATCACTGAGACCAAAACGAGGAATGTGGATGTTCTTATCATTGCTAATAGTTTGTCGTTTGATGCTTGTTATGATACTATTATTATTGGTCATAAAGGTGGCATCTGGTTTCTCTAGTCTTTGGCTGTGATAGTTGAGCGTTTTTGTGAGATTGGACAAAAAATTCACGTCATTGTTAGGGTACATCCTTTAATTTTTTTAATGAATTTTATCTACTATCTATGCCAGCCCTAGATTAAATGAACGATAGCTTTTGTGGCATAATCTTAAAGCCATACCTAATAATCATAGTTTACCCTAGCTTGTTACTAGAGACTTTAATGAGGTCATTGGTAATTCTGCGAAACTTAAAGGTCTCCCACCTTCTTGTAATAGGATTAGAGACTTTTATGAGGGCCTCAACCATTCTAAATTAATTGATCTTAGGTTCAAAGGCCCAAAGTTTTCCTGGTCCAATCTACGTAGTCTCTATTGTCTCATTCAAAAGTGAATAGATTATGCCTTTGTGAACCCGAGTTGGAGAATTCATTTTCCTAATTCTTTGATTACTTATCTTCCTTGGATTCATTCAGATCACTATCCGTTACTTACCTATTTAGAAAACCATGTTTGCCAAAAATGGAATACCCTTTTCTGTTTCCAATTAATGTGGTTGATCATCTAGATTTCAATCAAATTATGGATAACTTCTGGACTAATTCAGATTATTCTCTGTTGGCAACCATCACTCCCTTATAGGACTTTTTAAATAGTGTATCTGGAATATGTTTGGCAATATTTTTATTATAAAAAAGTCATCTTTTAGCTCATATTTTGAGGACTAAGAGACCTTGGCTAAAGCTCTCTCTAATCATCTTATCAATCTTCATAAGTCCCTCATTGAGGAATTGAACTCTGTCCTTAGAGAAAAAGAACTTCTTTGGGCTTTGAAATCTCATGTGCATTGACTCATCAATGGGGAACAAAACACAAGATTCTTTCACTTGTCTGCCTTGGTTCAAAGAAATTATAATAACATAGTTGGGCTAAACGACACCTCTGGTAGGTGGATTACGAGCAGGGTCGAATTGGAATCCATTTACACCAATAATTTCTCTAAATTGTTTATCTCCTCTAAATGTGTATCTACTTTTCAAGTTTGTAGTGGGGATATTGGGATGATGAAAATGTACAAGTGTACACAATTATATCAAGTAATAAAGTCGCAAGAATGTCGAGTTATCATACTCACATGGATTGTGCAAGAAAATATTTATGAAATAAAATTTAAACAAATTGGTGAGGAAAAATATGTTGATTTGAAAGAGGTGATATAAAAACTAAAAATTAACTAAGTGATTAACTAAGAAAATAAAATTCCAAATGCACGATTTCTAAAAACAGGTTTAATCAGTATGACATAAATGTGTTAGATCAATTTTATGAGGGGAAATCAATAAAGGGAAGAAAGAAAATTGGAAAGGCAAAGAGAATGAAAGAGGGAAATGAATGAAGAGATGTGTGGATGAATGAGTTGATGAAAAATGAAGAGGTAAGGAGAGGTATTTATAGTGGGAGATGGCAGCATGCATTAGTTAAAAATAGCACCAAATCTCTCGCCTTATGGTCGACCATGCTAGGTGGAAGGAGAGGTTGAATTGGTTTTGCTATTTTTAGCTTGTGGCTAGAAAATAAATGCATAGAAAGATGAAGGGTTTGAACTAAATTTAGGAAGATTTCTAGGGATGATTTCTAGGTGTTAAAATCAACCTTCTTTATTTGCTCAATTCAGGTCATTTTCTCTACTTCAAGCTGTCCGTTTTTCCCGATAAAAATTAAATTGGACCATCTGATTCACGAGAGTCCAAAAGCATAAATTCAAATCCTCTAAGGCTTTTAATTCATCATCTTGAGCTCCCAAGGTGTCTCGTAAATTAATTATTCCAAGGTGACTACCGAACTGTTTTCTTTTTCACCTTTTGTGCAAAACTACCAAAAATAACCCAAATTATGAAATTTTATTATAAAATAATTAAAATTTAATTTTTTTAAATGAAGCTTAAATTAATTATTTTATAATAAAAGTATAAAATTTGACAGAAATTGCTTAGAAACTGCATGAATTAGTGCTCAAAAGGTGTTGAAAAAGTCTGTATATTTTAGTGTTTCTAGATATCAACAGGCCGGAGATTTTCAACTTTGATAAACAACTTTTGTGTGCAAGTATTTCTAAGGTTGAGGCTGCAAAAATGATTTGGTCTTTTAAACTGACTAAAGCTCCTAAACCGAATGGATTACGCCCATTCTTCTTCCAACGTTGTTGGAGGGAGTTTAAATATAAAGTGATTAGTCTTGTATTGAAGGTGTTCCAAAATTATAAGATCCCTAATGAATTGAATGAAACCTTAATCTCCTTTATTCCTAAGTCTCGGGAAGCTACTTCAATTAATCAGTTTAGGCTGATCATTTTATGTAATAATTCCTATAAAATCATTACAAAGATCCTTTTCACGTGACTTCGACCTATTCTCACTAAGGTTATACCTTCGTTCCAAGGTAGCTTCCTCTCGGGGCATCAATCTTCAAATAATATGGTGTGAGTTCAGGAGGTTCTCCATTCTTTTAACTTCTGTAAGGGAAAGAAAGGACTAATGGTCATCAAGTTGGACTTAGAGAAAGCCTATGATAAGCTTGAGTGGAGCTTTACCCGAAAGGTCCTCAAATTATTCGACTTTCCTTCTAGTTGGATCAAGCTGATTTTGAGTTGTATTTCGACGACCTTCACCTTTGTGATTTTAAATGCATCCAAGCTTAAGAGTTTCAAACCATCCAGAGGCATTGACAAGGTGACCTCTATCCCTTTATTGATTCTTTGCATGGAGTTCCTCATTCTGATGATTTATAAGTAAGAACTTCCAAGAGTGGACCTTGGCTATCTCATATCCTATTTGTAGATGATGTAATATTATTTGCAAAACTTGATGCAAAAGTAGTGGGCTTGATTAAAAAACCCCTTGACAGCTTTATGGCTAAGTCTGGTCAATCTATAAACTTCGATAAATTGCATATGATTTTCCCGCCAAAGTGTTCTGCGTTTTACAAGGAAAATATCTCTTATGATTTAGGGATACGAGAAACATCAAATTGATGGAGATATATTTCCAATGCGCTCTAACATAATTTCGAAACATGATTATGAGTTTATTATTGATAAGGTTTGAAATAAATTGAGCACTTGAAAAGCGAAATTTCTATCCCCTATTGGAAGACTAGTGCTTATTCAATCAACAATGGCTACCATTTCGAACTACTACATGCAATGCTGTATGCTCCCAACTAGCATCTATAACCAATTGGATCATATTAACAAAAATTTTCTTTGGGAAGGCAACGAGCAAGCTCATCATGGTCATCTTGTCAAGTGGGAGATGGTGTTGCAACCTAAAAATTCTAGATGCTTGAGTTTACTGAGGGAAAAAGGTAAAAAAACACCAAGTCCTTCTGGTCAAATTAGGGTGGAGATTAATTCAGGAGAAGAACATGCTCTGGGCCAGAGTCCTTATCTCTAAGTATCTCCTTAATCATAGAAGTCCATACCGATTGAAGAACGTGTCCCCATTTTGGTCTTTCTTGAGGAAGATTAGTACTTATATTGACACCGTGTTAAGATGGGTTATAAGAGATGGAAAAATCTATTCGTTTTTGGTATGATAATTGGATAGGGAGTGGCCCAATCTGTAATTTGGTTTATGGTCCTTTGACACCCTTTAAGGAATCTTAGTCATTTGACCAGGTATGTACAGATTGGTTAAATAGTGGTTCCCATCCAATATTGCATCAAATACCTCTAAATGTGGTTGATATATTTCTAAGTACTTCAGTAACTTCATATAACTCTAGTACGAACTTCATCTGTTGGGGCCCTTCAAAGTTTGGTTTGTTTACCCTTGCATACTCTTTTATTTTGAGGATAGGGATTCTTCTATTGGTGATCATCTTGGTTCAAACCATAATATCTAGGGATCAATATGGTGAGCTAAACTTCCCCTGAAGCTAAAGCTCTTCCTTTGGAAATGTGGGCAACAAGCCCTTCCCACTAGACACTTTATGACTCGTTGGGGAATGAATCTAGGTGACCTTTGCCCTCTTTGCTCAAATGATCATGAATCCATCACCTCTAACACCCCATACTCGACTCGATCGTCGAGTCTGAGCTGTATGATGCCACATTCATTGTCAAAGCAACTACAATCCATTAAAATTTATTTCTTACAGTTTACACATACTAAGAAGTTCAAATTTTCATTAAAATATGTTGTATAATCACTTCCTGGGTTAAAACGAGCTAACGAAAGCTCTTTTGATAACCTAAGATCGAATGAGGACTAAAATTTAAAAATTTCAAATTATTGGGTTGATGTCACAATGCCATGGATATCACGTCGTGACCTTATCAAAACAATGAGTGTCATCGCGACATCGAAAGTTTGAAGTGGCGAGATTGGGAGCCTGTAGTCGCAACGTTACCACCTATTTGCACAATAACCATTAGGTACAAGTTCAATATATCCAAGCATATTAACACCATTGCATAACAAGTTCATTTCAGCTTTAGCAACTTCAAATACACCATATGTAAAACTAATTTGTCTTATTCAATTCAACTTTTATTATTTCAAATATCAAAATGATCATACATTATACAAAAATGACTTAAAACCTAAGTACATGCCATTTATTGAAACATGAAGAGACTATACAAATATTGTTGAGTCGAGGGTTATGGATTAGATGTTGGATCACTTCTCGGGAGTTCAAGATCTTTTAATACCTACGCATAGAAATAATTAATTTGTACATTGAGAGATAAAGCTTAGTAGTACTTTCATGATTCAAGTCAATATAAAAATAGCATTAGTCATATGAACACACTCAATTCAAGCTCTAAATTCAAACAATTCGTATACCATTCATGTCAAACACCAAGATTATGCAAAGTTCCCATTTAGCCAAGTTTATATACACATATTAAGTCATATATTACAATAACAAAACATATTCATTCCATTCCATTTTTTACTATTTATTCGATCTTTCTCAATCAATTGATTTGTTTCATTTCCTTGTCAGCCCTAAGGGCTCATAATAATCGGTTCGCATGATCTTTCACATGTTATCTTTAATCATGTTTCACATGTATGAACATATGGTACCATTTCATATTATAATTTCAATTAAATATCATTTTTTGAGTTCATACCTTATAACCCCTATTAACCGGACTTGAACTCAAGACAGATACACAGATCATCCAACCAACACACCAACTTGAGTCCTCAGTGCATCATCAGATAAACCGAAGCGAATATATTGGCACACATAATGCATCATCAAACAAACCGAAGCAAATATACTGACACACATAATGCATCATTGGAAAACTCAAAGTATAAAATCATACACAATCTAATCTATGGCATGCCAAATATAACCAACTCTGCCCAAATAGTTAATAGTGTAATCAATGTTCAATCATATATCATTACATGGTCACATATTAAAGTTTCATACCATATTCATATCACATATCATATATCACAATTTCATTTCCTACTTGATCATTATACCATGCTCATTTCAACGCAATTAACCAGATTTAATCATCAATTCTATCATGAATCATTTATCAAATTATAGCATGCTTATTTCTACTATATTTAACTTAGTCCAATTCTCAACATTCAAAATCACCAAACACGAATAAATTCATGAGACAATCAATCATCTTATCTCAATAGGTAGATTTGTATCAATCACATGAATGTATATATGCATATGTATATATATGTATTGAACTCAAATCATAAAAATTAAATTGAATGTTCTGCTACTCGTCTAGAACTCTCGCCTTTCCTTTCTCTTGCAATGGCCCCATGTTGTCTTTAGCTACGTTCAATAATTCAATAATAATAAACATAAAATTACATCCAATTCCCATCCAAACACATAGCCAATATGTTTTGCATTTTATTCAATTTAGTCCTTATACTCGGGATATGCATATTTTTCGATACTAACATCAGATCAAAATCTAATTTCACATTCTTTCATTAAGGACCCTTTACTTTTCATCTACAACATAAGCTCATGACAGTTTTTAATTTATTTAATTTAGTCCCTAATTTTACAAAGTTATCTAACAAGTTTAATTAAAATTTCTAATTTAGTCCTTAACATCATTTAAGTTCACAATCTAATAATCTCTTCAATTTCTAGTCTAATTCATCAATTTCTCTCTAATGGAAACTTGCTAAAAACTTAACAATTGAACAAATTGATACATGGGCTAGATAAATCAAACTCTCATGACCATAAATCTATAAAAAAATTAAGAAAATAACTTGGTTGCCTTGTTCAATTGCTTGCACGAATGCTTGAAAAAAAAACTTGTTTTCTTTCTTTCTTTCTTCAATGGTGGAAGGTGGAATAAATGAGATGAGAATACTTTTCATTTTTCAGTCCACTAACTAACATATATATACCTTAATTAAAGTTTAATTAACTTTGTTTAATTAGTTAATTTAAGCATTATTATACATATTGTAAATATTAATTAATCTAAGTGGAATCAACCATCATCATTATCCATTTCATGTTAAATAACCATTTTGGCCCTTTAGATAATTGCTATCTAGGCCTTCAAGCAATTTCTAAAGTAAAAATCTATAGCGATTAGACTTTACAATTTAGTCTCTAAACTTTAATTATCTATTTTCTCAGTTAAATTACTTAATCAATCTTCAATATGCTTTCATGGTAGTTTCGTTAATCTTTATATTTCTTTCTTGTAGACTTGATTTACGGAAATGAGGTTCCAAAATCGCATTTTCTGACACCACTTAAAAATGGGTCGTTACATCACTCATCTTCTTCAAGACTGTAGTATTACCCAACAATTGTGGACTTCTATTTTTCACCACTGTCGATTCACACAATCTTATTTCAGTACTTGTGAAGATTAGATTGAGGCTAATGTCAACCGCAAAAGTTGGACCCAAAATCCCTTGATCCTTTGGTTTGGTATATTTGCTTTCACTTTATGGGAAATTGGGCTTTGTCGAAACACGCTAGTGTTTTTCTAAATCTAGAACCCCTGAGGGTTCCTTCAACGAATCAGGACTCATGCTGTCGAATATATTGTAATATCACCTTGACAAAATTTTTAGACATTCCCGAACCTGGCCAGTTGTATGGGAACCCCCTCCTGGATGGGCAAAGCAAAACACTTGGGTTCATCTTTAGGAAACCCAAGTGCTACAAGTGCTAGCTCTATTATTTGTGACCATCAAGGTAATTGTATGATTGGGACTTCCCGACATATAGCTAGAGGAACTAATGTTGAAGTTGAACTTTGGGCACTTAGAGATGGTCTTGTCTTAGCCCGACAGTTGAACATAGAGAATCTTGAGAGTGAAGTTGATGCTACGTCTGTGATATATTTTATGAAAGTCACTTCTAACTTTAATCCTCTACTGTCTCCTGTAATTGATGAATGCAAGATATTCCTCCATTCTTTGAATTCTAACGTGTTGATGCATGTCGTCCGAAAAGGGAATAAATATGCGAACGCTCTAACGCATTTGGGAAGCTCTCGCTCTTATCAAGGCGAAGCTTCGCTTAATGATATACTTTGTGTGTGTTCTAATCCATCTAATTGTTTAAAACGTTTACTTTTAGACGATGCCCATGTACTTGTTATGTTTCAAACTTCAAATTAGTAGTTTATTACTTTTAGTAACTTAGTTGACTACAATTATTCAATGAAAGTTTTTAATGAATTACCATCTTGGTCTAAAAATTGAAAACAATAGAAATTTTATGTTTAACACATTTGCAAATTATAAAAACACAGTAGAAAATTTTCATTTTAACTTTCACAAAAAATTATAATTTAATTCTCATTCTTCTAATTATGATACTCATCTAAAATTACAAATTTTTAAGTTAAAATATCATCAAACTATATTTTAACCCTATTTTAAGAACATATAATTTAATTCTATTCTCGAATATATTTTCAACCATGCCCCTAATTGAAATATTTATGTTAATGAGCGACTAAGTTCTAAAAATAAAATAAAATGTTACTTTAATATAATTTTTAGTAAACAACAAATAATATAAAAACATCAATTAATATTCTTTTACTAAAAACGTATTTATATAAATAATTTCGTTAAAATTAACTTTTCTTGAGTTAATCCGTAAGCACCACATTTTTTTTTAAGTTACACTTGCAAAATAGCATCTGACGCTCAATTAATACAAATTATTCTAAGAAAAGCATAAACTGTAAAATATTTCAACTTTGTTGCACGCAACTGTACTTTTCTTTTCCCAAAGATGATGATTGATAGGTTTTAAAGGGCGGCTAAACACTGATTGGAGAAGCGTGGTCCTTATTTTCTATGAATTATGTCGTTGAAAACGTGATCAAATGAGCCTAACAACCACCCCAATGGTACACGTTTAAAGTGAGACAAAATATATTTACTTACACAAATCCGTTAAATTATTAATAAATTTATAATTTTGATAATTTAATTTTAAAAAGTCATAAAAGTCATAAATTATTTGAAAGTTTTCATTCAAATCATTGACCTATTCGAAAGTTTTTATTTAGATCATTTAATTGTTAAGTTTTTTTAAGTTCAGCTAGTAAATTCTGAGTGACAAATCAACTATCTGTATTGTGGATTAGTACCCATTGACGAGTAGAAGAACATAAATTATATTCAAGTAATTTGACGATCAGTATCAAATAATAAAGAAGAAAGTTGTTTGGATTTTGGTTTGCAAATTCATGATGATCAAAGTTCTTTTATGAAAAAAAATTGAACTGAAAGAGAGTAATGGAGATAGAGCTTTCAATTGGTACAAGCAGTGCAACTAGATAATGTCATGCAATAATTATTTTAACAGTCGAATGACTTACATGAAATTTTTTAAATAATTTAATAACTATCTTATAATTTTTTTAAAATTAAATAGTAAAAATATAAATATACTAATAATTTATTCACA
>CM025153.1:19451911-19464200 GCA_013467495.1 Gossypium gossypioides
TCTTCATCTCCACCTCCATCTCTACCTTAATCTTCATCTCCAACATTATCTTCCTCTTCATCTTGTTCTTTCGTGCTAAACTACATTTGCATCATAGGTTGTCATTGTATATCGTCCATTATATTAGTAGGTGGTTGCAAAGATGACTCAACTCTAAGGAAAAATAATTTTGGTGGTGTTTGTGATACTATCGGCTGAGAAATATATGGTGTTGAATAACCCGATTGTGCATAAAATGTTAGAATTGTAAGTGATAGCGAATAAATTGGTGTTGTTGACAGTAGTGACGTATGTTGGAAAAAATTCAGTTTGTAAATGGTTTTCTTGCACAATGGAAAATAAAAATTTTGAGAACCAACCCGATTTTTTATATTTATAGCAATAAGCCCTAGACTGAAATCGTACATGTGTTTTCGGATAGACGGATCCTTGTCGTTCCCAACTTTCAACCAAACGATTTGCTTCGCTATTATCATACCACGAATTGCCTCGAGCATAGGCTCAATCAAGTCAAATCAAATCAAGCAAAAAACCTAGAAATAGTTTTCTTTTCTTTTTGGGTGAAAATAAAAATTCTCTTCTCAAATAGAAACTGACAGAATCATTATTCTAGAAAATATATTTAATTCTTAGAGAATAAAAGTCTCTCTATTTTCGGGCAAAATAACTATATCTTAAAGTTATGTGTTAATAGACCTACTGGTGTCATCTATTTATAGGGAGAGAAGGTAGAACCCTTGTTTAATTAGAGAAGTTTATTTCAACTAGAAAAATGAAATTCTTATTCTACTAGGATGTAGAGACAGCAACCCTAGTTAAATGAATTCATTTCTCATTTCTCATTTCTCATTTCTCATTTTCATTTTTATTTTCATTTTGGAGAAAACCTTAATCATTTCCAAATGATTCCTATTTCTCCATTTCACCATTTCTATTTATTTCTATTCATTTGATTCAACATGTAATTTATTTATGGTTTCAACAAGCTAGCGGAGGGACTAATTGGAGATATGCAATTGAGGCTTAAATGGTTTATAATTAAGTTCTAGCTTTTTGTCTATTAATTATAAACTCATTTAGTCACGAATTCATTCCACTATAGTATCGTGATTGAGCTTATCCCAATGACGTACCATTACGAAAGCAACTCAATTAGTACTTATTCGATAACCTTGTCATAAGTGTGATACCCTCATAGGATATCTTTAATCTCATTAGAACAATATTTGATTTGTCAATATTATCTTATTTTATCTCATGGTAACCATTACATCTTCCTTCATGAAAAGTCAATCACTATTAAATAGTGATCAAGTCATCTGTCACAAAGACGAACGACTTGTGGCCATGTCTACTTTCCATCAACCATGTAATGCCAATGAAAAATATCATTTACTCATATCTTGGGCTATGAATTCCACTATTTTCAATGACGCTACATACTATAGAAGTCGTACACCTAATGCACCAGCTTTCGGTTCATTATCTATTCGAACTCAAGCTTTCACTTACATCAAAGTGTACGAGTCACGCATACATAGTCTGTCATCTACTTAGGATTTATTTATGCCACATTATGAATGTCACAAGTGAATAAATCCATAAACAAATCCAGAATCTGTCATCTACTGTTAGTCCAGTCAATCACATCTATGTATCTATCTTTTAGGAGTCATCCACTCCAATGTCGAAGATAAAGCATCTCTTCAATTGGACTTGATAGATGACATATTGATAAGTCTAAATTATATAGACTTTTATACCTTTTTACTTAGAACTCATGCAAATCCCTAGCATTTGGATAGCTAAATTATGTAATTTTGGTTCATATTGAGACATTGGACATAATTTAAGTGGAGTTTTTAATTTTACATAATTAGGTGTTAATTTTACGTAATTTCATTAAATTATGCTACATGATAATTTTTTTTGTTAAATTGTTGCAGTATAGACCATTAAATTACTCAATGTTGGGACCAATTGAAGAAACATATAAGTGAGTTGATTATCCAATAATTTGGATGGAAAAGAAGATGAATTGGGCTCAAAAATATTGTTTTGACCCAACTTGAAGATGGTTGCTGAAGAAAATTAAAATTCTTTTCAGTTGGGTTTTCAAAACCATCTAATAGGGCGGAGAGAAGTACAAATTCAACAATACATCAAGAACAGCCCAAAATCAGCTTTGGCATAATTAAAATGATGGTCCTTGGATGTATGAAACAACACAAATCAACCCCCAACAAATACCTTGATTGTCGTCCAACCCCTTGCATGATTCATGCATGAAATCAAGCATGAATCAAGCAACCACTTAATCCTCATCCCACAATCATGGTCGGCCAAGAAAATGAGAAATCCAAGGGATATGCAAGCTATTTTTATCAAATTCCCAAGCCTCCTTTCAAGGATAAATAGCACCCACCATCCTTCAATCCCATTCATCCTACACACCCTTCATCACATCTTTCATTTTTCATCTTTCTCTCTTTCCTTCCACACCAAAAGCAATCTATCTTCCATTTCCTTTTAGCTAGTTTTTTTCCTAGAGAAAAACTCTCTTGGCTGGCCACCTTGAGGAGCAATTTGCAAATGAGCAACCGTGAGAATTGGAGGAAGCCACCATGATCAGTCTTCGGGGAATCACTGAACTCATCAAAGAGTTTATTCTTCCTTTACTTTTAATTTTTTATTAGTTACTCAAACATGTTTGCAAATTGTTTAATCATTTTTGCATTAATGATGATTACTTAAATTTGTTCTAGCTAGAATAATTGCAATGATTTGATCAAATTCATTAGATTCATGTTTATGTTGTTTTGTGTCTCAGTTGTTCATGCTTCCAATTAAAATAACTCATGTTATTTATGCATTAAAATATGTTTGGATGTATTAGAGTTAGTTGCTTTGTAACACCCATAACTCATTTCTGTCATCGGATTAGGAATACGGAGTATTACTGTATATTTCAGAATAATCAATAACAAATAGAATCGAGTTTACCAATTTAATTAAAAATTTTCATAAATAATTCAGGTTGGATGGGCCTCAAATCGAGCCTACGAGGTCTTAAAAAATAGTTTATGAACAATCAGGGACCAATTCGAAACAAATTAGGACATTTAAGGAAAAACTAAAAACTTTCAAAACAGAGGTCACATGGCCATGTGTCCAGGCCGTGTGACAGAGTCTAGATCATGTGGCTCCAAACATGGCTGTGTGGCTATCCTACACGCCTGTATGCTCACCCGCATGTCCACCCGTATAAGTCACTGACTTGGGTCACTCGGCCATGTCAGAAGTCATGTGTTATCTGGTGTGAACCCTGCACCTAACACGTTCGGGGTACACGCTCATGTAGGTTGCTCGTGTGTAACACACAGCTGTGTGACAACCCGTGTCCCAAGCTGTGTGTGCCCAAGAATGATTATAAGACTTTAAAATGCATTTTTTTTTACACTCAAAGCATGCCAAAACAATCAACCTAATTCTTAGATACCTAAACCCACTTTCAACACATGATTATAAGACTTTAAAATGCATTTTTTTTACACTCAAAGCATGCCAAAACAATCAACCTAAGGCCTAACCAATGTGTCATCAAATGACACCACAACGCAATCACTTAACATTCCTTTGCCTTAGTTAAACTTTCAAATCATGAACACTTAGTCTCAGCTAGCATATATTATGTTACAAGACTTACCATTTGGCTCACACAACCATATCACTTGTGCTTAGGTTGATACCATACATTCATGCATCAAAAAGCTATAAAACACAACCAAAAGCATAAGCAAATCAAATCATACATCAGAAATAAACTTCAATATTTATATTCAATTAAATAATTTTCTAATCTCAATTTTACCTCCGTTAAATTATGACAATTTTACCCTTGGTAAAATTTTCGAGAAAATATATTTAATATTTCACCATTCAACTTGTTCACTATGACCGTAAAGTTTATTTCCATTTTTCGGCTTTAAAATAGCTTAAAAATATAAATTCATTCTTACGATCATTTTTAAGTAATCCACGTTATTTTGCAAGTGAATCATTTCTCATTTTCATTTTCATTTTCATTTTCATTTTCATTTCAATTCCCATTTCCATTTTGAGAAAACCACATTCATTTCCAAATGATTTCATTTTTTCTATTTTGAAGAAAACCATAATCATTTTTGAATATTTTTCATTTCTCTATTTATTTTTCATTTCTCTATTTTTATTCATTATGTTCATTTTGATTCAAACACGATATTCATTTCTGGTTTCAATGGGCTAACTAAGAGATCGATTGGACATATGCAATTAAGGATCAAATGGTTTATAATTATGTTTTAGATTTTCACCTATTAATTATAAGCTCATTTAGTCACAAAATCATTTCACTATAGTATTGTGACTGAGCTCTCCCCAACAACATACCATTACGAAAGCAACTCAATTAGTGCTCATCCAATGACCTAGTCATAAGTGTGTTACCCTCATAGGATATCCTTAATCTCTTTGGGATAATATTCGTTCTCTCAATATGATCCTATTGTATCTCATCATAACCATTACATCTTCCTTCATAAAAAGTCAATTACTCTCAAATAGTAATCAAGCCATTCATCACAAAGACGAACGACTTATGGCCACATTTACTTTTTATCAACCATGTAATGCCAATGAAAGGATATCATTTGCCCATGTCTTAGACTATGAATTCCACTATTTTGAATGACGCTACATACTGAATAAGTCATACACCCAACGCACCAGCTTTTGATTCATCATCTATTCGAACTCAAGCTTTTACTTACATTAAAGTGTACGAGCCACGCATACATAGTTCGTCATCCACTCAAGATTTAAGCATGCCACACTATGCACGTCACAAGTGAATAAATCCATAAATAGATTCAGGATCTATTCTTCTTAGATCCAGTTTGATGTATTGTTAGTCCACTCCAATCAATCACATTTATGTCTCTATCTTTTGGGTGGCATTCATTCCAATGTCCAAAACAAAGCATCTCCCCAGTTGGACTTGATAGATGACATATTAGTCTTTCAATTAGTTTTCTCATTTCCAATTAGACTGAGGACGTGTTTAGGTTCGTCTACTAAAACAAGTTGTCTATTCGTATCATGATCCGACCACGTGATACCGCTTTGTATTAGTTTAAACGTTAGACAACCAATGGGAAACATTTGGTTCCATTTTGTTTTGTGTGCAAAAACCATATGAGGACATTATACGAAGTATTAATGTAATTCATGAATAATTTTATTAACCAATACGTTCAAAAAATTTTCAAGTGTAAATTGAAAAAAAAATACTACACTTAGGGCACCAGATCCAACACAACAACATCAAGCTACTAGGAAATCAGTTTAGTGACAATAAAATTGTTGAGAAGGTTATTATAACACTTCCTAAGAGGTATGAGTCAAAAATATCCTCTTTGAAAGACTCAAGAGACCTATCAAAAATTGCTCTATCCGAACTTATAAATTCTCTATATGCTCAAGAGTAAAGAAGAGCATTTAGACATGAGGAGCATTTAGAGGGAGCCTTTCAGGCTAGAAACAAGAAAGGCTCGAGCTCCTCAAGCTACAAGGGAAATAAAGGCTGGACAGAGAAGAAAAAGAGGCCAATGAGAGATGGTAGGAAGAAGAATATCCACCATGCTCTCACTACAAAACAACCACTCACTTGGCCATATAGAGATGGTGTGCAAAAATAAAGGACAACTATAGTAGCAACAGTAGCAGCAACACAATGCTCAGGCTCAGGCAGTTGATGAGAACCAAGCTCAAGAGGAGCAAGTGTTCACTACCTCTTGTTTTGCTTCAAGCAAAAAAGTCAACAAGAACTGGTTGATTGACAGTGGCTACACCAATCACATGACACCTGATGAAAGCATCTTCAAGCACATTGACAGAAGCTGCAATTCAATGGTTCAGATTGGAAATGACCAATTTATTTAGGCTAAGGGTAAAAGTGATGCGCTAATCAACACTCCGTCAGGTACTAAGGTTATCTCCAATGTTCTTTTAGTGTCTAATATTGATCAGAACATCCTTAGCATTGCTTAGTTAGTTGAGAAGAACTATACTATGGTTTTCAAATATTGTGGCTGTAAAATAACTAACTCACTAGGACAAGAAGTAGTGTCAGTAGCTATGAACACCAAAAGCTTTATCCTAGATTAGAATTTGGTGGCCACAAGTGCCTACACCATTTTTGTGGATGAATCTTATCTTTAGCACAAAACGCTAGGACATGTGAACTATAGGTCCCTCAGTTAGCTTTGTAGATCAAGTTTAGTAGAAAACATGGTCAAAAAAGAGAATCATAGTGGCATTTGTAAAGCTTGTCTGCTTGGAAAGCAGCCTAGGCTTCATTTTCTTGTCAATAAAGCCTAAAAAGCAAGTGGGAAGCTACACTTGGTCTACACAAATGTATGTGGACCCATGAAGACTCCTTCTCTAAATGGTAGCAAGTATTTTATCCTGTCTATTGATGACTCCACAAGGTATTGTTGGGTTTATTTTTTGAAACAAAAGTCTAAAGTAGCTGAAGTTTTTTGGAAGTATAAAACATTAGTTAAAAATCAGGCTAATTGTAAACTAAATATGCTCAAGTTTGATAATAGAACCAAGTACACTGCAAATAAGTTTGAGAAGTATTGTGAAGAAGCAAGAATCCACTACCAACTCACTAACATTTACACTCCACTAAGAAATGAAGTGTGTGAAAGAAAAAAATATGGCTGTAAAGGACATGGCTAGGTGCTTATTGTTTGAAAGCAAGCTGCCAAACAAATTTTGGGCAGAAGCGATAAATACCTCAGTGTATTTGCTGAATAGATTGCCAACCAAAGCTGTGAAGGGGAAGACAACATTTGAAGCTTGGTTTGGACACAAAATTTCTGCTTAACACATGAAAGTATTTGGTTGTATCTGATTTGTTCATGTACCATATGTGAAAGGAAGCAAACTAGAAAGAAGATCACAGTCAGATATCTTTGTTGGATACAGCAGCAACAAAAAGGGTTACAAGATCTTTGATCCATTTACAAGCAAAGTCATTGTGAGTAGAGATGTGAAGTTTGATGAAAGCAGAACATAGAGATGGGATGCAACTGAAAAGGAAATGCTCAAGCAAAGTGAGCTTGAATTATACCTGCAATTTAAAGAAGTTTAAACACAAGCTAATGAAGGGTTTGATCACTTTCCAGATAGAGGTATCAAGCCTATTGCTGAATTTTATCAAATATGTAACTTATCAATACTAGAGCTAGTTAGATTTGAAGAGGTAGCATAAGAAATTGATTGGAGGAAAGCCATGAAGGATGAAATTAGCATGATCAACAAGAATCAAACATGAGAACTTGTCAACAAACTAGTTCACAAGAAGATCATTGGGGTCAAATGGGTATTCAAAACTAAAATAAATCATGATGGTTCAGTCAAAAAATTCAAGGCTAGGTTAGTTGCAAAGGGATTTAGTCAGCAGTATGGTGTAGACTATAGTGAAACCTTTGCACTAGTGGCAAGGTTAGACACAATTAAATTGCTATTAACTCTTGCAACTCAAAAAGGATGGAAGATACATCAATTGGATGTAAAATTAACCTTCTTGAATAACTTTTTGAATGAGGAAATTTATGTTGATCAGCTTCAAGGCTTTGTTTCATATAGAAGTGAGACTAAGATTTACAAATTGAAGAAGGTCTTATATGGCCTGAAACAGGCTCCAAGAGCCTAGTATGAGAGGATCGATAGTCATTTGACAAGTTTAGAATTTGGAAGAAGTACGAGTGAGCCAACACTGTATGTGAAGAAAGATGAGAAAGAAACATTATTTATAGTGTCACTTTATGTTAATGACTTGGGGGGAGATGACTTACTTCCTTGGTATGGAAGTATGTTAAACTCATCAGGCAATTTTCATAAACCAATAGGCTTTTGCCCTGAAGATTTTGAGCAAATATTGCATGGAAAGTTGCAAGCCAGTGAGCTCTCTCATTCCTAAAGGAGAGAAGCTCACCAATAAGGGAGATCTTGAAAGGGTGAATGAAACAAGCTACAAGAGCCTAGTTTGATGCTTACTTTACTTAACAACATCTAGACCAAATATCATGTATGCTGTAATTTTTTTTCAAGGTTCATGCACTACAGCAATGTGGCATATTACAAAGTTGTCAAGAGAGTTCTAAGTGCGAAAGGGACACTAAGCTTTGGGATCAAATTCATGAGAACTAATAAAGTGAACCTATTTGGTTACACAGACAGTGATTGGGCAAGACCAGTTGAAGATATGAAGAGCACCTTTCGTTATTTTTTCACCTTAGGCTCAAGTGTTTTTTGTTGGAGCTTAAAGAAGCAACAATCTAAAGCTCAATCAACAACTGAAACAGAGTATGTTGCAATTGCTGTAGCTGTTAACCAGGCCATTTGGCTAAGAAAACTCTTGATTGATTTGAATTTGAACCAAGAGGAAGAAACATAGATCAAATTTGATAATCAATCTAATGTTGCAATTGCAAAGAATCCAGTGTTTCATGGTAAAACAAAACATTTCAAGATCAAATATCATTTTTTGAAATAAGTGGAACAAGCAAATGAGGTAAAACTAGTTCATTGCAATTAGGAAGATCAGCTAGCAAACATTCTAACAAAGCCTATTGGGACTGTCAGGTTCGAGAATTTAAGGAATGATATTGGTGTTTGCAGCATGGAGGCCAAGGAGGAGTGTTACAAGTTGGCCAACCATTCAGCAACTCGAACACATGATGAACTACGAGTTGACTCCGCAAAGTGGCAAGGTACGAGCTGCAGCTGAAGTTTTAGTTCATGTAGATTCTGTCGAGTTGCATGGCAGTCTTGCTTAGTTCTTTTGTAATTAATCTTGTTAAGTTTTTTTCTGAGGTTTAGTTGGTTTATGTGTAGATGTTTAGGTGGTGATTAAGCTGATTAGTCAACTTATCCATGTGTACAAATAATGTTTTACAAGTTACAAGATAGCTTAGTGGAGTTAGTTGAGTATTTGGTAAAGTAAATGACATATAATGTATTTTTATTTTGTTAAAAAAATAATACAGATTAGTTTTGCTTCCTCTCTTGCTCATTTTCATATATCATTTTCTTTTTTTCTTTGTTTTAACACCAACATATTTGGTATTCAACAGAGTTGTTTGTCTTTACACCTTTGAGCAAAGTGGCATAGCAAAACGAAAGCATAGGCTTGTTGTAGAGATGGGGTTAACCTTTCTAGCTCAAATCATCTCTTAATGAAGTACTGGAGTTATGCTTTTGTTAGTGCGGTTCATTTGATTAACAGGCTACCTACTTATATTCTAAAAAAATAGTTCTCTTCATGATGTGCTCTATTGGGTGCAACCAAACCAAACTAGTCATTTGAGACTATTTGGTTGTTGTTTCTATCCACATTTAAGGCCTTACAATCAGCTTGAGCTTGAGTACAGGTCAAAGTCTTGTACTTTTCTTGGATATAGTTCTATTCATAAAGGTTATCAATGTCTTAATACAAACGCTATTTTGTCTTTGATGGGCAACATTCTTGTTTGCTTCTCAACCTCATTCAAATGTTTTCGATCAATATAAGGTTGCTTATGTTTCATATCTTATGCCTATAATATCCCCAAGCTGGTTTGTTTTAACCTCTTCTCCTTCTACTTCCTCAAATTTCATTACTTTAGACGGCCCTACAACCAATGACAATGTCCATATGATACCTGAAAATGTACCTGTGATGTTAGAAGAGGGTATCACTCCCATTTTACCAACTCCCACAATCAGAGATGAAGTTCCTATCACTCAGAATGTTGCTCCTCAAAATACACACTCTATGGATACAAGATCTAAGGCCGGTATTTTTAAGTCCAAGGTTGAATACTAAACTAGATATAAGAGAGCCTTGGATTGCAAGTAAAGAATGGAGGCAGGCTACCCAAGTAGAATATGATGCCCTCATTCAAAATCAAACTTGGACATTGATCCCATTCCTCTAATAGAAAGCCTATTGGTTGTAGAAACCCAGATGGGTTTGTTACTCAATACAAACGAAGACTAGTGGCAAAAGGGCGATCACAAGTTTTAAGTTGTGATTTTTAAGACACTCTCATTCAAGTTGTGAAACCCGTCGCTATTCGGATTGCCCTTTCTGTTGTTGTTACAAAAAAATGGCATTTGAGACAAGTGGACGTGAACAATGCATTTTTAAATGGTGTTTTCTATGAAGAGATATACATGGAACAAGCTCCAGGATATGTTCAAAAAAGAGGACAACCACTTATTTACAAGCGTTGGAAGGCACTATATTGAAGGATTTTCTACTATTTATGGGCTTTTAGTTGTATAAATCTGATGCTTCTTTGTTTGTGAAGGTTTTATGTGGACGACATCATCATAATTGCCTGTGATGCTGCCAAAATCGATGGTTTGTGCATCAATCGAACCCTGAATTTTCTTTCAAAAATATGGTTTGCTAAACTACTTCTTGTCATTGAAGTAACTCATACTGCTAGTGGTGGACTATTCTCAAGCCAACGTAAATAGTTGAACTCTTAGAGGACATTCATATTGATTAAGCTAATGGAATGCCTACCCCTATGGTTAGTACCTGTCAAATGTCCAATGTTGAAGGCTGTCCTATGGAGAATCAAAAAGAGTATAAAAGTATAGCTGGAGCTTTGCAATATGTAGTCATCACTCGACTTGAGCTTGCATATGGTTTACATGTCTGCAAATAGATTGTGAATTGTTAGCTTTGCTGATGCTAACTGGGAACTTGATGTCAATTATCAGAAGTCCACTACAGGGTATTATTTATCCTTGGGATATCCTGGTGTTTTAAAAACAGCAAGTCGTATCTCGTTCTACGGCTAAGGTAGAATACAGCAGTATTGCAAGTGCCAAGACCGATGTTATGTGATTGGAGTCTTTGCTCAATGAGTTGTATGTGCAAACAATTTTAACCATGTCGTTTCCGCTAGTTCAGTGTTGCCCTCCAAGTTCAAACATGATTTGCTCTTCGTTAGCGAAAGAGTGGTAAAAGGTAAGCTGATTGTTGGTCAAGTGCCTGCACACGATCAAGTTGCACACATACCAAGCCTCTATCTGTTTGGCTTTTGTGTAAACTACGAGACAAGTTAAGAGTGGTAGAACTGACAAATGGGTGAATGTTGGTGAATTAATTAGTTGAAGGCAGTTATAGTTTGTCACAGATCCCCAAGTATTTTGTGTATATACTGAGAATTGTGTACATTGAAGATTAAGAAAAATCCAAGAGAAATTCCCAATTTTCTATTTTTCTCTTCTTTTTCCTTCCATCTTCTTCATTAAAAATCTATCATTATGCTATAAAAATCCTTACAACTAACAAGTATTGAAAGTAATGGTAAACTTTTAAGTAACCTAAATTTAAACCTTGAATTAGAAAAATCATAAATTTAAAACATAAATCGTAAAATAATATAAAAAATATTTTAAAAAACAAAAATAAATAAAAACTTGTTTTCTGAACGAGTATTTGATTGATCTATCAGCATCATATCAAATACACATGGTAACTTACGGACCAACAACTTTAAATACATTATTTAAAACTAAACCGAAAGATAACTAAGTAATTAAAAATTTTCCTTAAATTGAATCATTTTTAAAAAAATATTTAAATATATCTAAAAAAGTATAATATATCCTAAATGAATGGTTTTAGAATTGAAGTCAAATTATTACGACGGTGGAAATGATACATGATCCAAAAAAATAAATGAAAAAATAATTAAAACATAAAATAAAGATATTACAAATACACAAACATCTCAAAACATAATGAATTCATGATGTTAGTGAAGGGTTTAGGATGATGTCCTGTTTTGACATGTTTTAATTATTTTCTCTATTATTTTACTATAAATACAGGCTCATCTTAAACACTTCAGTAACATTGAAGGGCATTAAAAACCTCCGGAGAAGAGATGGCCTAATTCTAGTATCTACTGAAATCGCTGGGTGTGGGAGTAGTCCATACAATTAGAACCCTATTAATAAACTCTACAGTACAGATAGAAAGATTTAGTAATATAATAAGATAATTGGTCCAGGTTTTACAACATAAAGGGGACTGAAACAAATTACAGTCTTAAGTTTACATACAATTTCAGAACCCATACATAACCAAAAGAGTAAACTGAAAACAATCATCCTTACATTAACAGAGCAAAGCAAACATAATATTATGGCTTACCTTGTGGGCACCCTCCCT
>CM025153.1:19516819-19528967 GCA_013467495.1 Gossypium gossypioides
GATTCTGATACCCATATCTTTCTGATACCCATATATTTGACTTTCTATAAATATGGATGATTTCCAATACAATTTTATGCTATTAAATCAAATCGAGACTTAAATCAAGCATTTGAAACATTGAAAACAAGTCAGGAACAAATCTGGATTTAATTGAAACTTTTACAACAAAAATTTGAAGGAAAAATGATAATAGGGGTCACACGGCCGTGTGACAGAGCTCCGCCCGTGTGGCTTAAACATGGCCGTGTGGCTAACCGTGTATCAAATCGTGTAGCATCCGAAATAAGTTTCACACAGCCATGTCATAGGCCGTGTGCCAGACCGTGTAGAATTTGAAAAGGGGGTCACACAATCGTGCCGCCAGGCCATGTAACTTACTAAGTCCATGTGGGGAAAACTTGCACCAAAATTTAAGAATCACACGGTCGTGTTGCACAACTGTGTGAGGTACACAACCGTGTGGCAGCCCGTGTATGCCTAAAATTTCCTTCAAAAACAAGATAAATCACATTCAAATGCTTGAGCACCAAGAAATGCAATAACCATAAATTAAACCTATCCAAAATGTGCCAACACAAGCCATAACATACCAATTAACAATCATTCCATGTGCCTAACCAATATGTCGTAATTGGTACCATAATTCAAACATTAATCTAAACCATAAACAACTACCATAAACTCACACATCACAATAGCTTATACATACCAATTCATTAACATCCATCCTAAAAAGCATGAAAGCCTTATCCAAAACATATAATAACCTTTTCAAATTCACCAAATACCAAATACTAGCCACCATTAATTAACATATTATGCCAACCACATTAACCAAGTACCAAAATGGCAATTACAAGCTACCATTCAAACTTAAGTTACTCATCAACTAGATCTTTCAAAATATATACATAAGGATACCCTAATTACATGCCACTTTTAACCATACCAAAAGGAACAAAAAAACTACCGAAAGATAGCGGATAGTGTGTGATCTCCTGAGCTGATCCAATTGACATCACGATTCTGATAGATCTACAATAATAAAACCAAAACGAGCTAAGCTCGTACAAAGCATAGTAAGTTCATGAAATTAAAAATTTTATACTTGATAATTTAGATATAATAATACCCAAGATTTATAATATAGCATCTTTCCTTATATTTCACCTATCTCAAATAGTCAAGACAACATAACCTGTAATACTCACACTATCAAATTCACCATGACATGAAATCACGATTTAACATATAAAAAAGTTCTTGGCCTGGAAGACATTAATAAACCAACTTCGGATACACGGAAGAGAAATGATCATTAGAGCCAACACTAGGACATTAATCGACACCCGATGCTGCTCATACAAGCTTCAGAGAGTCCGCAACACATGCAGGATCTCAAGCCATCGGTATGTCATCCATCACCAACACAGAGTACCTGATATAAATATAGTCCGGCTAGAAGCCTGCTAGGTTCAAGGCCTGATACATATACACCAGCCCAAGGCCTGTTTTTTCCTAATGACATGTCACTTGTATTTTGACTATTTACTAAGTTCACACAGGCCTATCATACTTATTGATACATTACAGTTTCGATAGTAACCTTCCATCATGTTAATCATTCAATAGTTAAACTAATAACAATTATTGTAACTCAATTAAATAAGTAATAAGCAACTTATTATAAACATAAATAACATAATACGAACTTACCTATGCAGTGGCTACCGATATTTGACGACAACTATTCAACAACCTTTTCTTTCCCACGATTATCAACTGATTTACCCGTTTCTTGATCTAGATATAATAATTCAATTCAATTAACCCAATTTAACATCTTAAAACTCTTTAAATCATGTAATTAACTCTTTAATAATATTTTATACATTTACCCCAAACTTTACCTTTTATACTATTTAGTCCCTAAAACCAAAGCTTCAAATTTATCACTATTAAACCAACTCCAAGCTTAACCGAATTTTCTAGGGTCCCTATACAGTCCATAATTATTATATTTTTCCCAAGAATTTCATGCTAATTTTTCTATTTTAACATATGAGTCATTAAACTTTAAACTAACCAAAAATTACATCTCAAACTAATCTAAACTCAACAACAAGCTCAATACTAAACTACTTAACATCAAAATCATTCAATATCAACAATGGAAAACTTCTAAATATTGGACGGTTTCACAATTTAGTCCTTGGATTAAATAAAGTAAGCTATAACCATATCAAAAACATAAAAATCATTAAAAATCGGGTTGAAAAACACTCACATGCAATAGAACTAAGCCCAACTGAATGCTCTCCTATTTTTTAATGGAGGTTTCAATTCACGTCAAGCCAAAATGAAGATGATGATGGCTTTCTTTTACTTAGTTTTATGTTTTATTCATTAATTACCATTTTACCCTTTAAGAATAACTCAAATTTCAATAAAAATAAACCTTAAACCGCCCACTCTTAATAACTAGGGTCAAATTGCCCCTTAAAGCCTTCAATTCATGATTTTATACTCCTTTAATACAATTAATTAATAACATTAAACTTTTTCAACTTTTACGTTTTAGTCCTTTTACCTAATTAAAATAATCAAACGATAAAATTAACATACCAAATTTTTTTATGACATTACCATGACCATCCAGATACTAATTAAATAATAAAATAACATGCTAATCGGAGTTGTGGTCCCAAACCATAGTCTTTGATACCAATAAAAACGGGTTGTTACAACTTTCCCACTAAAGGAATTTTCATCCCCGAAAATCTTACCAAAGAAAAGGTTTGGGTGTTGCATTCTCATAGTTTCCTCGAGTTCACAGGTGGTTTCCTCAACACCATGACACTACCAGAGAACTTTTACTAAAAATATCCCCTTGTTTCTAAGTTCTTTAACTTCTTGAGGTAATATCCTAACCGGTTCCTCACTATACGACATGTCAGGCTGCAACTTTATCTCAATCGAAGAAATCACATGTGATGGATCTAATCCGTATCGTCTCAACATCGATACATGAAAAATATTATGGATCTTTTCAAGGTCTTCCGGTAATGCCAGACGATATGCCACTCGATCTATTCTTTCAATAATCTAACACGGGCCAATAAACCTTGGGCTAAGTTTACCCTTCCATCTAAAATGAATAATCTTCTTCCAGGGTGTCACTTTTAAAAATATTTTCTCGCCAACCTGAAACTCGATGTCTTTTCTTTTGAGATCAGCATAAGATTTTTGGCGATCTGTAGCACTTTCAAACAATCTCGAATAATTCTGACTTTATCTTTAGTCTCGTGGATTACATCAGTGCTAGAAATTTTTCTATCGTTCAAATTTGTCCAATATAACGGAGTTCTAGATTTATAGCCATATAGAGCTTCGTAAGGTGCCATTTTAATTCTCGACTAGGAACTATTATTATAAGCAAATTCTACTAACGGAATAAAATTTTCCCAACTACCCTCAAATTCAAGTATATAACAACAGAGCATATCCTCAAGTATCTGAATCACTCGTTCTGACTGGTCGTTTATTTGTGGATGAAAAGCTGTATTAAACTTCAATTTGGTTCCCAGGGCCTCGTGTAAATTACTCCAAAATCTGGAGGTGAATCTCATGTCGCGATCTGAGATAATCTGTCACATAAAATTTGGGTTAGTAGAAATCAAGTTAATGAACTGAGAATGGTCATGTACAAAATTTTTTAGATGATGTTTTACTCATTTGATAATAACTAAGTATCAAGTATTGTGGTTGAGTAATGGTGGAGCTGTCCTTCATGACCTGTGTTTGAATCTCTTCCATCACATTATTTTCTATGTGGTGCAATTTTGCCTCAAACCTTAGCAAAGGTTACACCATGTTTTTAAAATAAATGTTGTAGGAATTATAACAAGCTAGTGAATAGTCAAGTGGTTAAGTGCTTAGTTAATTTCCTAAAGGTCCTATGGTCAATTTCTCATGTTCTCATGTTTTTATTTAATTTTTGGCTCATAGAACTTTGTTCAAAGCTTCCATAGTCGTCCACTCCTAGTTACCATGCAAAGAAATATTCTTTCCTCCTTTAGCTAGTCAACTTTCCCCCATAAACCCCCTTTTCACTCTACATGTTCCCCGTTGATCCACTTTTCATGCCATTGTCCCCCAAAGCTTCCATTTTCTCTCATTTACCAAGCTTGAACCGTCCATCCCACCTAAGTTAGCCACCTTTCACTTTTTCTCTCATTTTAGTGTCTCCTCATTCTCTCTTGACTGATTCCTCTACTGCTCTTCCCTTGATCCTCTTTTCTCTTCCATTTTCTTCTTCTTTGAGCCACCATTGCACCTCCTTTTCTCCACTTCTATTCTAGCTTCTACCACCATTAGTTAACCACACCACCTCCGCTCCACCACCTCATCGCCGCCAGACCATTGCCGTGACCATCATTTTTCTTATTTTTTCTATTCTCTTCTCAATAACTTACCACTCCCAACTTAATCTTTATCTTTTTAGTTTTGATAAATCCTTGCTGGAATTTCACTGCTTTTATCTTAAAAAGATCCCTTGCTATCAATTATTTCTTCGATTTATCCTTTCACTCCTCTTGATCGGTTGATTCAGCAAAGATTCAATTAAGGAATAACGTAAGTATGTGATGATATTGGGTACTAAATCATCACTTCTTCCTCATATTTTTATTAATATCCGAATGTAGTATTAGTGTTAGACATCATTTTTCTTCAATATTAACATCTCGTATATTGATATTGTGTGAAGGGACGATTGCTAACAACTTGGAACACCTTTGACTTTTGGGAAGTGAATCACATCTCTTATTCTAGTCATATTTGTATAAGTGTGGTATTGGAAATCAAGATTAATCTGTTTTTATTTAAAAGGATAACTTAAGTGATGATTTAATGATAGATTATTCGTTTTGTGTTTAGATTTGAGGTAAATCTATTAAAATCTGGAAGTGGGCATTAGAAGGGGTTTTTCGCATTGGAGTTGCTTAGATTAGGTGTGGGTTTTAACATTAAACAAAAATAAACCTATGTTTTATATTGTTAAAATTATTATTTAAATTATGTTTGATGAGGATACTTTATGTATCCATTAAGAGAGATAAAACCCATCGTTATGGACTATGTCAAGTAAGTGATTTGAAACCATTAATTTTAGTGATATGTATGATGTGTGATTTGTTGATTATTAATGATATGAAAATTATGAAAATCTCATTCTCATGTTATGTGATATTATGGAAAATTTGATTTTTGCATGATTTATAAAATGAGAAATTTTGGTACCATGTGTACATATGTGATTTGCATGTTAAGCATGTCTATGTGATTTTAACTGAAAAGTGATATAATGAGCATGTCTCACATGCAAAAGTGAAAAATCATTTTTAAGTGAAAAAGTGATTCTGGCCATATCACATGCATGAGGTAGGATATGTGAAAGGTGGAAGTATGTGACAGTTTATCTGCATTAATGTGACATTGTTCACGATTTTGATTATGTGGCAGTATTATGTTCACGATTTTGGTGGCTTGTACACGATATTGAATATTGGCAATTTATTTGCGATTTTGGTGACACTATTCACAATTTGGTGTGTTGGATGAACGAGTTCTAGGGAACTCAATTTTGGTGTGTAGTGGAGATTGGTAGGACTATTTTCATAAAATCTGCATCGTTTTACGAAATGTACATTGACATGATCATGTATAGTATAAGTGTGAAAGATTAAGTTATATGAAATTGATATGATTATTATGATTGTATAATGTATATGCATGTGATTGTGTTTATGTTAATCTCACATTGAGCTTTATAGGTCACCTCCCTTTAGTTTTATGATTTTATAGGTAACCCCGAGGTTAGGATTCGATGACGGCATTTGGAGGAGTTTCTCGGAAGTTTTTTTAAATTAAAGTAATTAAATTTTAATTTGATATGTTGATATTTTAGGTTTGTAATAAGTTCAAGTATGGACTGTGCCATGGGACTTTATTTTGGGGATTTTTCATTCTGATTTGTATAAATTGCTTGCATGACATTAAGTTTTAGAAACTGCATAAATTAGTATTTGATAAGATTTTGCTTGAAACTCGATTTTTAAAATAGAGTCTGTCAATAACACATTTTTCCGTTGCATTTATTCTAAATGAGTTTTTAATAAAATTGGACTTAGTTTTCAAAATTATTAATGTTTACAAATGATTTTTCTAAAGACATTTGATTTATGAAGTTAATATGTTCTTATTTCTGAAATAATGACGAATAAACAAGTTCTCCAATTGAGAACCCGAAATATTTTTGAATAATTGATTGAATGCTTACAATTGAGATATTATTTATTTTGATTCCTAAAATTTACACGATTTTTATGAAATTAAAATAAACGCTTTATTTCATTTGCTTTGAATTGATAAGCCAATAGTTTTAAAATATTTTTTTTCAAAATTCTAAAAGTTTATTTCGACCATTGTCGTGGACAAATGGTTTTTAAAATGAGATTGAAAATAAAGTTGAAGAATCGATTTTATTAGTTTTGAAGGAACTGTGCAAATGGTTTAGAATAAAATAAAATAAAAAGTACATTTGAAATCAAGTAAGATTTTTTGGGCAATTCTGGCGGCCAGTATAGCTTTCTGAATTCGGCCATAATGATTAAGCTGGGTTTGGGGTGTTACAAAACTGGTGCATCTGTCGACATACATTTAAACTAGTCAAAACTTTGTTGGCATTTATCAAACCACACAAAACTAACATTTTTTTTGTAACAATTTTGTTAGTGGTAAAGCTATTATCGATTTTTTTTTACAAAACGTTGAGAATATTCTGTCAAACCCAAAAAACTACGTCCCTCAGAGACATTTCGCAGAGGCTTCCAATTCAAAATAGCATAAATCTTGCTTGGATCAACTCGTACTCCCTCAGCTGAAATTACATGACCGAGAAACCTAACTTCTTTGAGCCAAAAATCATATTTACTAAACTTTGCATATAATTTTTTGCGCAAGGTCTTTAATACAAGTTCAAGTGTTGGATATGATCGGACTCATCTCCGGAATATATCAAAATATCATCAATAAAAACAACCACAAACCTGTCAAGATACGACTGAAAAACTCGATTCATCAAATCCATAAAAGCTACTGGGGCATTAGTCAACCCAAATTGCATAACCAAAAACTCATAGTGTTCGTAACGGGTTCTGAAAGTTGTTTTCAGTACTACATCTATAACCCTCAACTGCTAATAGCTTGATCTAAGATTGATCTTCAAGAACACAGTGGCAACTTTCAGTTGATAAAAAAAAATCCTCAATACAAGGTAACAGATACTTATTCTTTATTATAAATTTGTTCAGTTGTCGATAATCTATACACAACCACATTGTCTCGTCTTTCTTTTTCACAAATAAAAAAGGTGCAACCCAAGGAGATATACTTGATCGAATAAAAACTTTATCAATTAACTCTTGCAACTATGCTTTTAGTTCTTTAAGTTTGGTTGGAGCCATTCGATATGGAGCGATCGAAATTGGAGCAGTCCCTGGTACTAACTCAATAGCAAATTCGACTTCAAGTTCTGGTGGCAAACCCAAAAATCCTTTAGGAAAAACATCGATAAATTCACAAACTATCAACTTTCATCTCCAACACTCTAGAATCTAGAATGTAAGCTAGGATTGTGTTATAGCCTTTTCGGATCAAATTCTACGCCTTCACTGCTAAAATCATGCTCGACACACAATCAAATTTATCGAATTTAACAGAAACCACCTCACCATTTTGACATCTCAAATCAACTCTTTTCCGTCAAAAATTAACCACAACATCATGTACATTCAACCAGTCCATTCCCAAAATAACATCAAATTCATTGAAAGGTAATAACATCAGATTAGAAGGAAAGTTATAGCCTTGAATTTTCAGTGGACACTGTTTGCATACCAAGTCAACTATAACACTATGACCTAATGGGTTCGTTACTTTAACAACACAATCAATTGATTCGACTAGTAAAATCTTTTTCGTTACTAACGTAGTGCATATATATGAATGCATCGACCTAGGGTCAATTAATGCATAGACACTAACATCAGAGGTAGGAAAGGTATTGGCAATAACATCTGGAGCTAAGGCCTCTTCTCGTGCACAGATGACAAAAGTTTTAGCACGAGCTATAGCTTCAGGCTTGACCGTCATGTCTCTAGTTTTGCTTCTGTTAGCACCGGCTGAACTACTATTCCCAAGTTGTCTATCTCGAGTAGGAGTAGCAACAGGTTTTGTATTCTGATATCTATTAGGATCAATTCAATCCAGACAATCCTTCTTAAAATGGTCAGGGGATCCACAAATAAAATAGGACCCGTTGTTCAATCTACATACTCCAAAATGGTACTGACCACACTGATAGCATTCGGACCTGTTGGTATTTCAAACACTGCCTGCACTAGTAACTGAAGGAGTCGGTAATCTCTTACTACTCTGTTTCAAACGATCATAACCCAAAAACTCTAATGGTGTTGAGAATCTACTATTCGATTCTTTCATCTTCTTCTGTGGGGAACCAGAAAAGGTTCTAGGCCCATTACGTTTGCCAAAGTCACGCTTTTTTACTTCAATTTGTTTCTTACTAGCACATATTTCTTCCATCTTTTGAGATTGATCGGATAAAATCACAAACTCACGGATTTCCATTGCCCCTACTAGCATCTTAATTTCGTCATTTAATCCATCTTCAAATCATACACACATATCTTCTTCCGTAGGTACAATCTTACGAGCATACTCGCTAAGCTGCACGACTTGTCTCTCATACTCAGCCATTGTTTTGTTTCCCTGCTTCAGCTCAAGAAATTCTTTCTTTTTTCTCTCCAAATATCGTTTACTGATATACTTCTTTCAGAACTCAGTTTTAAAGAAATCTCAGTTAATTCTTTCTTTCTATACCATTGCAGTTAACATGGACCACCATTGAAATGCTTCATCTTTTAACAATGACATAATGCATCACAAACAGTCTTCAGGTGAACACAACATTTTTTTGAGCACCCTCTGAGTATGCTCTAACCAGTACTTGGCTTTGGCTAGATCGTCACCCACATTACCTCAAAATTCTACCACCCACATTTTCTAAATTTATCAATGGTAACTCTCTTAACATTCTGTTGGGTCAAGTTTTGAGGACGAAGGGGGTAAGGTTGTTGAGCTATCGAATTAACTTTCAAATAAGCATCATACATGTCATTCACCATACGAAGAAAGGCATTTGGTGCCATATCTCCAGACTCTTGTGACTTAGGCTCATTCTGAGTAGCCTCCTGATCGTTGTCTGGAATAAAGCTCTCTATCTCTTCGGAATCTGCTCGATTGGATCCAGACGACATATTTTATCAATATAAAATAATTCAAATTGATCAAGAGTCATCACACTATCACAGGTTATAAAGTGACATGTATATTTAGACTCAATACATGCTATGTTCAGTCCTAAAACTAACTAAATCATAGTTCTGATATCACTAAAAGTAACACCATATACCTAGTTTGGACGTCGATCCAAACTATAAGGTGATAAAACAATAAAACTTTGACATTATTCATTAATTTCGTCAAACATAACTAAAATAATTCATATGCAAACATTTATATGCTATTTAATCTAATCAGGGCTTAAATCGAGCATTCAGAACATTTAAAACAAGTCTTGAACAAATTTGGATTTAATTGAAACTTTTACAAAAAAATTGAAAGAAAAGTGATAACAAGGGTCACACGGCCGTGTGGCCAGGCTGTATGACAAAGCTCAACCTGTATGGCTTCTGAACATGGTCGTGTGGCCAACTGTGTGTCAAAACATGTAGCATTCGAAATAAGTTTTACACAGTCGTGTCGTAGGCCATGTGCTAGACTGTGTAGAATTTGAAAATGGGGCCACACCATCGTGTTGCCAAGCCGTGTAACTCACTGAGTCTGTGTGGGAAAAACCTACACCAAAATTTAAGAATAACACGACTGTGTTGCATAATTGTATGAGGCACACGACCATGTGGCAGCCCGTTTCACAGGCCGTGTGTGCCCAAAATTTCCTTCAAAATCACATTCAAATGCTTGAGCACAAATCAATGAAATAACCATAAATTAAACCTATCCAAAATGTGCCAACTTAAGCATAACATACCAATTCACAATAATTCCATGTGCCTAACCAACATGCCCTCATTGACACCACAATTTAAACATTAATCTAAACCATAAACAAATACCACAAACTCACACTTCACAATAGCTTATACATACTAATTCATTAACATCCATCCTACAAAGCATGACATCCTTATCCAACACATATAATAACCATTTCAAATTCACCAAATACCAGATGCTAGCTGCCATTAATTAACATATTATGTCAACCACATTAACCAAGTACCAAAATGACAATTACAAGCTACCGTTCCACCTTAAGTTACTCATCAACTAGATGTTTTAAAATATATACATAACAATACCCTAATTACATGCCACTTTTAACCATACCAAAATGAACAAAAACACTACCCAAAAGATAGAGGGTAGTGTGTGATCTCTTGAGCTGATCTAAATCGATGTCACGATTTCGATATATCTACAATAATAAAACGAAAATGAGGTAAGTTCATACAAAGCTTAGTAAGTTCGTGAAATTAAATATTTTATACTTGACAATTTAGATATAATAATACCAAAAAATTATAATATAACATATTTCCTTATACTTCACCTATATCAAATAGTCGAGACAACATAACCTGTAATACTCACACCATCAAATTCACCATGTCATGAAATCACGATTTAATATATAAACTATTTTTTGGCCCGAAGAACATTAATAAACCAACTTCAGATACACGAAAGAGAAATCCTTACTCCAGTGAAAACTAGGACATTAACTGACACCCGATGCTACTCACACAAGTTTCAGAGAGTCCAAAACACTTGCAAGATCTCGAGCCATTGATACATCATCCATCACTAGTGCAGAGTACCTGATATAAA
This sequence comes from Gossypium gossypioides, assembly GCA_013467495.1. Lineage (NCBI taxonomy): Eukaryota > Viridiplantae > Streptophyta > Magnoliopsida > Malvales > Malvaceae > Gossypium > Gossypium gossypioides. Next base: position 19,527,875 of record CM025153.1, read on the forward strand.
TGTAGACCAACTAGAAGCTTGCTAGGCTCAAGGCCTGAGACATATACACCAGCCCAAGGCCTGCTTTTTCCTAATGACATGTCACTTGTATTCCGACTATTTACTAAGTTCACACGGGCCTATCATACTTATTAATACATCACAATTTCGATATTAACCTTCTATCATGTTAATCATTCAATAGCTAAACTAATAATAATCATTGTAACTCAATTAAATAAGTAATAAACAACTTATTGTAAACATAAATAACATAATACGAACTTACCTATGTAGTGGCTACCGGCATTTGACGACGACTATTCAACAACCTTTCCTTTCCCACGATTATCGACTAATCTACTCGTTTCTTGATCTAGATATAATAATTCAATTCAATTAACCCAATTTAACATATTAAAACACTTTAAATCATGTAAGTAACTCTTTAATAATATTTTATACATTTACCCCAAAATTTTATCTTTTATATTATGTAGTCCCTAAAACCAAAACTTCAAATTTATCACTATTAAACCAATTCCAAGCTTAACCGAGTTTTCTAGGATCCCTATACAGTCCATAATTATTATAGTTTTCCTAAGAATTTCATGCTAACTTTCCTATTTTAACATATGAGTCCTTAAACTGTAAACTAACAAAAAATTACATCTCAAACTAATCCAAACTCAACAACAAGCTTAGTACTAAACTAATTAACATCAAAATCGTTCAATATCAACAATGGCAACCTTCTAAATATTGGACGGTTTCACAATTTAGTCCTTGGATTAACTAAATTAAGCTATAACCATATCAAAAACATAAAAATCATGAAAAATTAGGTTGAAAAACAATCACATGCAATAGAACTAAGCCCAACCGAATGCTCTCCTAATTTTTAATGGAGGTTTCGGTTCACCTTAAGCCAAAATAAAGATGATGATGGCTTTCTTTTACTTAATTTTTTTGTTTTATTTATTAATTACCATTTTTCCTTTTAAAAATAACTCAAATTTCAGTAAAATTAACCCTTAAGCCGCCCACTCTTAATAACTAGGTTCAAATTCCCACTTAAAGCCCTCAATTCATGATTTTATACTCCTTTAATATA
>CM025153.1:19529067-19539535 GCA_013467495.1 Gossypium gossypioides
TACCCCAAGTAAAATTTTAACGATTTTACCCCTAGTGAAATTTGGAAAAAAATATGTTTAATATTTCACAACTCAACATATTCACTATGACTAAATGGTTTATTTTCATTTTCGGTCTTAAAAACAGTCTAAAAACATAAACTCATTATTCCGGTCATTTTTTATGTAGTCCATATAGGTTTGCAAATGGACCATTTCCATTTCCATTTCCATTACCATTTCCATTTTTCAAAAATTGCATTCATTTCCAAATGATTCCATTTCTCCATTTTAGAGAAAACATAATCATTCATGAATGTTTCCCATTTCTCTTTTCCTATTCATTCAGTTCATTTCTATTCAAACACATAATTCATTTATGGTTTCAACGAGCTAGCGGAGGGTTTGGGCATATGTAGTTGAGGCTAAAATTATTTATAATTAAATTCTGGACTTTCACCTATTAATTATAAACTCATTTAGTCATGAAGTCATTCCACTATAGTATCATGACTGACCTATCCCCATCGATATACCATTATGAAAGCGACTACTCAGCGTTCATCTAATAACCTTGTCATAAGTGTGTTACCCTCATAGAATATCCTTGATCTCCTTCGGATAATATCCGCTCTCCCAATATGATTCTATTTTATCTCATGGTAACCATTACATCTTTCTTCATTTCAATCACTATCACATAGTGATAAAGTCATCCATCACAAAGACGGATGACCCATGGCCACGATTACTTTTTATTAACCATGTAATGCTAATGAGAAGATATCGTTTAACCATGTTTTAGGCTATGAATTCCACTATTGTAAATGACACTACATACTGCAGAATTCATACACCTAATGCACCAGCCTTCGGTTCATTATCTATTTGAATTCAGGCTTTTACTTACACCAAAGTGTACAAGTCACGCATACATAGTCTGTCATCCACTCAGGATTTAGGTATGTCACACTATGAAAGTCACACGTGAATAAATCCATGCACGGATTCAGGATCTATTCTACTTTGGTCTTGTCCAATGTACTGTCAATCTAGTCAGTCACAACCATGTCTTTATCTTTTGGGAGTCATATGCTCCAATGCCTAAGACAAGACATCTCCCCAATTTGACTTGATAAATAACATATTAGTCTTTTAATCAGTTTGTTCATTTTCGATCAAACTAAAGACATGTTTAGGTTTGTCTACTAATACAAGTTGTCTTTTCGTACTGTGATCCGACCACGTAATACTACTTAGTATCAGTTAAACATTTAGACACCCAATGAGCAACATTTACTTCCATTTTGCTTTGCGTTGAAAAACCATGTGAGGACAATTATACAAATTATATTAATGTAATCAATGAATTTGTTTTATTAACTAATCTGTTCGAAAAAATTACAAGTTTACAATTGAATATACTACACTTAGGGCACCAGATCCAATAGTCTCTCACTTACCCTAGTGAAGTAGATGAGCCATATTCTGCATTCCCATGCTCTCCACCTGTTTCTCAAAACTCCTAGCTATTAAAGTGTTGGTGAATAGGACTGCAAGGTTACCCTTAGATGTGACCTTGACTACGTCCACGATTCCTTCTGTAACTGCCTCCCTTATGATATGATACTTTCGATCGATATATTTCATCCTCTTGCGGTTTCCCGTCTTCTTGGTATTAGCTATTGTCGCATTGTTGTCAAAATACAATGTGATAGCCTTTTCATACCAGGAACGACTTTAAGATCCATGAAGAACTTTCGAAGCCATATTGCTTCTTTTGTAGCCTCAGAAGCAGCCACATATTCAGACTCCATAGTAGAGTTAGTAGTACAAGTCTACTTTACACTTCCCTACACAATGGATCCGCCGCCTAGGACAAAAGCATAGCCCAATGTCGATTTCTTTGAATCCCGACATGTTTAGAAGTCAGAATCAATATATCTGATAAGAGTAAGGTATCCTCTAGAATACACATACATATAATCCCTCGTTCTCCGTAAATACCTGAGTATATGCTTAACTGCTTGCCAATGCCTTGGTCCTGGATTCACCTGATATCAACTTACTAACCCCACTGCAAAACAAATATCTGGGTGTGTGTATAGTATAGCATACATGAGACTTCCTATTGCTGAAGCATAAGGAAAATTTCTCATGTTTTCTCTTTCTTCTGCTATCTTAGAACAGTTCTTTAAAGAGAGATGAAATCCCGATACAGAAGGTTGATTTCCCTTCATTGAATCGATCATTGCATAACGATCTAATATCTTGTCTATGTATGAAGCCTAAGATGATGCTATCACTTTGTTCTTTTGATCCATCAGGATTCAAATGCCTAAAAAAAAATAGCTTCCCTCAAGTCCTTCATACTAAACTGTTGCTTAACCATAGTTTAACCGATGACAATGTCCCTACATCATTCTCAATGAGTAGAATATCATCGACATATAGAATGAGAAATACTACCTTTTCATCCCTTAAACATTTATAAACACAAGGTTCATCTACATTTTGCTCAAATCCAAAAATATTTATCGCTTGATCGAATCTTTGATTCCATGAACGGGATGCTTGCTTAAGTCCATATATGGATCTAAGCAGTTTTCAAACTTTATGCTCATTTTCTTTAGTTATATATCCGATGGGTTGCATCATTTAGATGCTCTCTTCAAGATAGTCGTTAAAAAATGTTGTCTTAACATCCATTTTCTAGATCTCGTAATCAAGAGCCACCGCAATGGATAGTAATGTACAGATTGACTTGAGCATGGCAACCGGAGATAAGTTTTCTTCGTAATTGATGCCTTCTTTATTAGTATAACTTGTTACTACAAGTTTGGCCTTATAAGTTTCCACTTTTCCATTCACATTTCTTTTCCTCTTATAGATCCACTTACGCCTTATGGGTTTTATCCCTTTCGGAAAGTTTACAAGTTCCTACACTAAGTTGTAATACATAGAGTCCATCTCAACTTTCATAGCTATTTCTCAAAGCTTGGAATCAACACTCTGCATCACTTTTTCATATGTGAGTGGGTCATCATCTTCCTGTTCAGTAGACTCAGTGTTAAAAACACTTACGCAAGATTGGAAGAACTCAGGCCTATAAGAGACCCTCCCACTAAGACGAGGCTCCCTATCCTGCTGATCGTTTGCAGGTCTAATATTAGGAGTTGGTTTTGGAACCGTTTTCGTAGAGTTTTGTATATTTCTCGAAAACTCCTCAAGTATCTCTTTACTCCGAGATTTGAAGTTATTAATGTAACTTTCTTCAAGGAAATTACATGAGTTGAGACTATAACAGTTTGCTCTTTCGAGTTTTAAAACAAACCACTCTTTGTTCCCTTTGGATATCCTACAAACATGCACAATTCTGTCTGTGATTCCAACTTCCTTACATTTTTATTCAATACGTGGGTCGGGCATCCCCAAATCCTAAAATGATTAAAGTTCAGCTTCCTACCATGCCACAATTCGTATGGGGTTTTCGATGCTACCTTAGTTGGTACATCATTCAGAATATAGCAAGTTGTTTGTACAATGTATCCCCAAAAAGAGATTGACAGCTTCGAATAACTTAACATGGAACATACCATGTCTAACAACGTTTGATTTCTTCTCTCTGCCATGTCATTCTATTTTGGAGTGCTCGATGTGGTTAACCAGGATAAAATCCTATTCTCTATGAGGTACCCTCAGAAATCATCAGATAAATATTCCCCACCTCGATCAAACCAGAGTACCTTTACAAGTAAACCTAGTTGTTTCTCTACTTCCACACGAAGCTCTTTGAATTTATCAAATGTTTCACTTTTGTTGTGCATCAGGTATACATACCCATATCTAGAATATTCATCAATAAAGGTTACGTAATACTTGTAACCACCTCTTGCACTAACGCTCATGGGGCCACATACATTAGTGTGCACAAGTTCTAAGGGTTTCCAGCCCTCGTTCCTTTTGCATTAAAAGATCGCTTAGTCATATTATCTTCCAAGCAATATTCACATTATGGAAGTTCAACTTCTTTAACCAAATTTAAGATGTCATCTTTCACAAGTCTAGTGATTCTTTCTCGGTAACATGACCAAGTCTCAAATGCCAAAGGTACGCATCATTATAGTGAGAAGTTTTAAGTCTTTTATCTAATATTTCAATCTCAAACAATGTGTACATATTTGGTTTCATAAAATGAAGATTATTTGATATCCATCCGTTACAGATAAGATTGTGATTTTTAAATATTGCAATTCCATTATTAAAAGTCACTGTCAAGCCGTATTTATATAAACATGAAACGAAAATTAAGTTTCTTTTGAAACTTGGTACATAGAAAACGTCTTTTAAAATAATCTTCCTAAAATTATCAAAATAAAGGTGTACATCTCCTACTAATTCAGCTGCCACACTTGTCTCGTTCCCGGTCTGTAATGATAAGCTCTTATCTTTAAGATATTTCGTCTCCTCAAGCCCTTATAGAAAAACATAGACCTAATTACTAGCTCCTGAATCATTGACTTAGTTCTCTATTGAGTCTTCCACTAAACAAGCATATATCATTAAGAATTTCATCCCTTTGCCTTTTGGTAACTAGGTACTATTTCCACTATTTACATTTTGCCTTGAAATGCCCTTTCTTGCTGCAAAAGAAGCATTTAGACTTAGATAAGTCTTTTGGATTTTTAGTTCTCTTCCTTTCCCCTTGTAGTGGGTTAGAGACCTTAGTTTTGTCTTTCTTAGTGCGCTTTCTCTTCCCTTTTGAGGAAGAAGTGGTGACTATATTCACTTCTACTCTTCAGACTGACTGACCGTCGTTCAATATCAACTTATAGGATTGTAAATCCTTCATGAGTTGTGTAAACATCAGTTTCTTGTTGCCAAGGTTATATACGACCCGAAAACCAACAAAATCCTTGGATAAGCTTTTGAACACCATGTCTACTTGGGTGTTTTGGTCTATATTGGTCTCATTGTTCATGGCTTCAGCAAAGTAGCCCATAAGAGTGATCATACGGTCTTTGACTAGAGTGTCGAGCTTTTGCTAGGCATTCATTAAGCTAGTCATAGCAGACTGTCAAGCCAAGGTAGCTTGGCCTCTGAACATGTCTTCTAGCTTGTCTAGAATCGTTTTAGCAGTCTTACAGCTCTCCAGTTGCTTATACAGGGTGCTAGTTATGCTTTCCAGCATATAACAACAAGCTATCTCAACAGAATCCTCCCAGCGTTTTCTAGCCTCAACTTGAGTGGCCGGAGGATACTTAGTATCAAGAACTATTTTAAGTTTCTCATAGCTCAGGACAATTATCAGGTTCATTTTCCATTCCGTATAGTTGTTTCCGTCTAGTTTGTTTTCAGTGAGTATCTTCAATAAGAGAGTTAGTGTCATTTTCAAACTAAAAATAAAAACATTCATATATTAATATCTTTGTATTGAGCAAATGTTTGAAAATATTTTGCAACATTACAATATGCATTAAGATGATGCATGCGTCTTACATTAAACCTTGAAAACATTTGTAAGCCGTTGCAACGATAATTCCCATACCTATTGAATCAAGCCAACGTATGGGTGATCATGATCAACTAGTAAAAACATGGATTTCCATCCAATTAATACATAAACCTAATTCCTTAGGCATTCACACATACTAATAATCATGTAAAATTTGACCATCATTTTCACTTAAGTAGAGCTCCGTGAGGAGTTACTTAACTAGAAGATCTTGAGTGTATAACCATCAACTCAACACCTATCGTATCATGAACCACAAATGAGTTATCGTGGGAAAATCTAACTGAGTAGCATGCTTTGACTAGTTGTCCTCTTTTGAAGATAGAATTTCTTGACCTATCGCATGATAATGCCTACTACAAGGTTCAGTTCAATTATCATTTGATCACAAGAGAATTCTTCTTACTTTCAGGAAATCTCTTCAATGAAATCCATATTGAAATCCTATAGTGGGGTAGTGCACTTGCCATGTCATCACAAGAGACCATTGATTGAGGTCATAGTTCTTGTTTAGGAACCTTTTCCTACTTAATATTTTAAATAACATGCAATATTTTTATAATTTCTGGTTTCAATCATATATGATCAATATATGCATGACAAGTACATGTGGCATTCTTTCCTAAACTATATGGTATGCTGATCTCATATACGCATGACATGCTATGTCAATTTTATATATTCACATTCAATTATTCACAAGTGTCAATCAAACAATTTTGATTCTCCATGATTTTTCTTTTAAGGAAAAAACGAAGAAGTGAATGTGAACTGTGCACCAGGTAAGTTCCCAAGAAAGGGAGGAGAGTTGTATTTGACCAATTAAAAACCAAGCATTTCCTTGCCAGATCCAATCCTAGACATGCACCTTCTTATTACCACACTTCTCACAATAATTGAATAACCTAAAGAAGTGAATGGAATAATGCAATACATGTATTTTTCCCATTACCACAATGCCTATCTTTAATAGATCAACTGTGGATCATTTCATACATATATATCACAATTATATCATAAATAATTAATAAATAGATATATAAAGAGATGGGTAATAAAATGAATTTGTCAGCCAAGGTTTTCATGATTCTATTTCTACAAAATAAATGAAAACTTTGCCACAAGGCATTCTTTGTGTCTTTGTCCGCCATCGCTCCATCTTCTCCTCATCAAAGACTCCAGTTTACACCATAAACAAAGCACGACATGGCACTTTGATACCAATTGTTGGAAAAATCCTGGTTTGAAAACGGTTATCTTGCACAGTGGAAAATTAAAATTTTGAAAATCGACCAAATTCGTACATGTGTTTTTAGCTTAGCGGACGTTCATTCCTTACTTTCAACCAAATGATCTTCTCTGTTATTCTGGTACCACGAATTACTTCGAGTGTGGGCTCGAATCACTTGAATCGAAACACAGAACTAAAAGAAGTTTTCTCTCCTTTAAGGGTGAAAACAAAAAATCTCTCTTCTTAATAGAAACCAGTAGAATTGTTATTCCAGAAAAATATATGTAATAGTTGAGAATAAATTCTCTTTATTTTTCGGTAGAATAACAATCTTTCAAAGTTGTGTTAATATCTCTACTGATACAATCTATTTATTGGAAGAGAAGGTAGAACCCTTGTTGAGTTGTAATAGTTTATTTCACAACATTCTACTTAGAATAGGACTAGGGTGGATGACACACCCTAGTATTCCTACTAGGGTTGGTGCCCTCTTTATGTCCATAAGGGGTTTTTGGGTCTCTCTCACATCGGGTCCAATTACGAGTACTTTTTGACCAAGTACTGTGTAATGTGATCCAACTTGACTCAATTTTTCTATTTCCAAAAATAAAATTTAATATTTATATATAAAACAATTTTCTCATCCCTATTTTACCCCCAGCAAAATTTTGACCATTTTATCCCTGGTAAAATTTTGACAATTTTGCCCCTGGTAAAATTTCGAGAAAATATGTTCAATATTTCACAACTCAACACGTTCACTATAACTGAATGGTTTATTTTCATTTTTAGGCTTCAAAATAGTCCAAAAACATAAACTCATTCTTCTGATCATTTTTTAAGTAATCTATATAAGATTGCAAATAGATCATTTTCATTTTTGGAAACCTACATTCATTTCCAAATGATTCCATTTCTCCATTTCAGAGAAAACCATAATAATTTTTTAATGCTTCACATTTCTCTTTTCCTATTCATTCCGTTCATTTCTATTCAAACATGCAATTCATTTCTGGTTTCAACGAGCTAACGGAGGGGCTGATTAGACATATGTAGTTGAGGCTCAAATGATTTATAATTAAGTTCTAGCTTTTCGCCTATTAATTATAAACTCATTTAGTCACGAAGTTATTCCACTATAGTATCATGATTACATACCATTACTAAAGCAACTACTCATTACTCGTCCAATGACCTTGTCATAAGTGTGTTACCCTCATAGGATATCATTGATCTCTTTGGGATAATATCCGTTCTCCTAATATGATCCTATTTTACCTCATGGTAACCGTTATATCTTTCTTCATGAAAAGTCAATCACTATCAAATAGTGATAAAATCATCCATCATAAAGACAGACTACTCGTAGTCACGATTATTTTTCATTAACCATGTAATGCCAATGAGAGAATATCATTTACCCATGTTTTAAGCTACTAATCCCACTATTATGAGTGACGCTACATACTATAGAAGTCGGATACCCAACACACCAGCTTTCGATTCCTTATCTATTTGAACTTAGGCTTTTACTTAAACCAAAGTGTAGGAGTCATACATACATAGTTCGTCATCCACTCAAGATTTAGGTATGTCACACTCTTAACGTCACAAGTGAATAAATCCATAAACGGATTCAGGATCTATTCTATTTGGGTTATGTCTGATTAATAGTCAGTCCAGCCAGTCACATCTATGTCTCTATCTTTTAGGAGTCATCTGCTCCAATGCCCAAGACAAGGCATCTCCCCAATTGGACTTGATAAATGAGATATTAATCTTTTAACCGATTTACTCATTTTTGGTTAGACTAAGGACATGTTTAGATTCATCTACTAATACAAGTTGTCTTTATGTACTATGATTCGACCATGTAATACTGCTTAGTATTAGTTAAACATTTAGACAACCAATGAGAAACATTTGCTTCCATTTTGCTCTTCGTGCAAAAACCATGTGAGGACAATTCTACAGAGTATATTAATATAATCAATGAACTTGTTTTATTAACCAATCTGTTCAAAAAAATTACTAGTTTACAAACGAATATACTGCACTCAATGCAGCAGATCCAACACTTAATAGTCGGATCGAGTATAGGGGTGTTACAAACTAAACAACCATCATGAACATGCTTTCATTTGTGGGTCATCTTGTGACAATCTCACTGAAAGTCATGCATGACTAGTTGTTCTTAAAAGGAGATCCATCCGGTGAACCTACATGATAAAATTTACCTTAGGGTACGACCAGGGTAGAAAATGGCTCGAAACTTTATCATGGTATCACTTAGGGACCATCAATGGAGGTCATAGGTCTTGTTCAATGACCTTCTCCCACTCAATATTTTTTTTAAATGCAAGATTTTTTATCCCATAATTCAAGAATGATCATACAATAGTCCTAGTGGCGTTCTTACTTAATCTATATGACATGCTTCCAATATATTCATGGCATGATACGAAAATTTTATAATATTCACATTCATTCGTAAGAATCAATCAGTCATAAAAACAAACAATTTTAATTCTTCGCAATTTTTCTTTTAAAGGAAAATCCAAAGAAGTGAATGTGAACTATGCACCAGGTAGGGTCCTAGGAAAGGGAGGTAAGTCTTATTTAACCGCTTAAAAACCAAGTCTTTTCTTGATAGAGTCAATCCTACATACATGCACCTTCTCATTACCACACATCTCACAACAATCAAATAACTTAAAGAAGTGAATGGAACAATACAACACATGTATTTTTGCATTACCACACTTTTTTTTTAAATCGATCAACTGTGGATCATCTCATACATATATATCACAATTATAATATAACATAATATAAATATTATAAAAAAATTATAAAACATATATATAAAGAGATGGGTAATTAAAATAAAATTGTCAGCTAAGGTTTCTGTGGTTCTATTTCTAGAAAATAAATGAAAAATAAATTACATAGTTTTTCACCACAAGGCATTCCTCGAGTCTTCAACCGTTATCGCTCCATATTCTCCTCATTATGGACTCCTTTTGGAAAAATTATATTTAAGTCATATGTTCGTTTTCAACTCACAATAATTCTATGAATTTAAAAAAAAAAGTCCTACATGAAGATGATAGTCTACAGTGTATTTCCTAATAACCACAACTATGAAAAAAATAACAAATATATAACAAATATATAATATTGCATGAATTCTCATATATAACTCAAAACATGCATAAGATCTAAAGAACGCCACTTTCTGTGTAATCGAATCATTCAAGAAGAAGAAAAATCTATTTTGATTACTAGTTTATACTTATAGATAAAACACAACTTGACTCTGATATCAATTGTTGGAAAATTGAGTTTGAAAAATGCAACGAAAAATAGCTTTAAGAAAAAACCAGAGTTTTAAATCTTTTTTCCACTTAATCAAAATCGCATCTTTATGATTCATCTAGGATGAACGCTTCAACCTAGTAGTCTTCTCCGTTATCCTCAAGCTCACGTGTATTGAGTTTGGGCTCACTTCGAATCAGAAAAATTTTCACAAAACTATCGGTGGGTAATTTCATAATTTCTCTAAACTTTTAGGGTCAAGTTGTAAATAACAAGAACATCTCTAGAAATTTTCTAAAATAATTTTATCAGAGAATTTTCTCTCTACAACTTTTCTTGAATTCAAGTGTATGAGAATAATGACCTAAGCTCTCTTTATATATGGAGAGTTTAGAGAGAGTTCAGCTAAGATTAAAATTAATCAG
>CM025153.1:19546629-19558288 GCA_013467495.1 Gossypium gossypioides
GCTGACGTGGACGCGATTTCGCGGAAAATGGTCCATTCCGGTAAATAATCAAAAAATTGGCCCATTTCGATAAATTTTGAAAAAAAACGGCTTTTATTGGTATTTTACCCTCAAATTTATTCTTTGAATTTGACACCCAAATATTGAAATTATAACAATAATTGACCCTAATTCCAATGTCATGTAGAAAATTTAAAGGCAAGGTTGTAAACTTAGAACTTGACATCTTTAGGTATCGAGGTATTACTAAAGAAAATTCTTCCTTTTTAAAAAAAGTTTATTTTTTAAAATTTAAAAAACAGATAAATAAAAACAAAAATCATTTAATTTTAAATATAAAATCCAATTTTGGGAAATAAAGAAAAACAAAAATATTTTCTCACACCTAAAGATTTTTTTTTTCAAGAAAATAAAAAGAAGGCTGCAGAGTGGGCCAAAGAAAGAAAAGAAATTGCGAAATGTGAAATGTGATATTTTGCAGCTATAAATCGGCCTTAAACCCTAATGTAGTACATTGCATACAAACACGATCTTTTATCTGTTAGATACTAGCATCCTCATCCAACACTTCCATTGCTTCGCTATTTCTGCTCTCTTCTCCAAACCCTAGATTACTTCTCCTTTTCCGTACATTTTGATGGCGGAGGAAGAGGCCGTAGCCCCTACACCCAGCCCCGTCCCTTCCGATCTTAAGCGAAAACTCGAGGATGTCGAGCCCCACGATCCCCATGCGGACAACATGCCTCGCGACTCTGCTTTAGACCCTGATGCCCAAGATAACGATGCTGCACCATCTGATTTGTCCGAGGCCAAACGCCCTAGGCTCGACGACGATAAAACCGATGGCTTGGGTAATGAACATGTTCCTTTTTTCTGGTTTTATGTACTATTTAAGGAAATGATTTGAGGGGTTAAATGATAGTAGCTCTAGGGTTAATTGTGAGTTTTATGTGCTAGGTGAATACGAAGTGAGAAGATTAAGGCTCCGCTTGGTTGTTACTTTACTAATTTTTCTTTGTCTGTCATTTATTTTTACATGTTTAAAAACTGCTAAAATCAAGAGCCAATTTTGATGGAGCCTATGAGTGAACACCTTGTTTTTTTTTTCTTTCCAATTTTGTGCAGAAAGCAAAAAGCAATAGCAACAGTGATATCAAAACAAAACATGGTTTATGGCTGGTTCATATTTTTATTGCTTTGCATATCTAACTATTCTAATTCCATGGTCTTTATGCTTAAAATAACAGCCAGTGAGAATGGATTTGAAGCTGAGAAATCGCATGAACCTGCCAAGGAGGAAGAGGAGGGTTTGCAGCAAAATGAGCTTAACAAGCAAGCAGAGGATGGTGATTCTCCTGCAAAGGAGGCTGAAGAAACTGTAAAACCTGAGCAATATGAAGGAACTGTAGAGGAAACAGATGGGCAGTCTGCAGATAATCCTGAAACTGCTGATGCTGAGTTAGGTAAAATTGAGAGTTTTGAGGCAGATAACGGTCAAGAACCTGCTAAAGAGGATAGTAAGCAATCTTCTGATGACTTGCCTCAGCAGGAGGTTGATGATGGTACAACTATTACTCGCAAAATGGAGGTTCCTAATGCGAAGGTTTGCTAGCCAAATTTTTAAGCTGTCTCATTGTGAATTGTTTGAACTGGGTGTAAACTGAAGTTGATTTTTTCGTAGTTACTTCAACAAACATTTCAACAACCCCTTTTTGCACTATAATCTGTTTGATCCCATGTCAAATAGACAATCCTTTTTTTTAATTTTTTTTCCCAATAATGTTAGGTCTTTTTATTCTTCTCTCTGAAGGTGGATGTCATCTATTAAATTACATTTTTTAATAACAATCTCCTCATTATGCGTCTAAACTACCTTTAATGTTTTATCTGCATGTATTGTTCTATCTTTGGTGACGTCTACCTTTTTCAGTGTACACACATTCCAAAAATATCTTGTAATCCAAGCAATGCCTTACTCCCTCTTCATAATTGTGGAACATCTTGTTCTGTGATTTTTATTTCTTGCATGCTTGTATAGGTTGGCGTTCTCATTGGCAAGGCAGGGGATACTATAAGGTACCTGCAATACAATTCTGGGGCAAAAATTCAAATCATGAGGGATGCAGATGCTGATCGGGATGCTCCTACAAGACCTGTAGAAATAATCGGGACTTTGAGTAGCATAATCAAGGCTGAGAAGCTTATAAATGCTGTCATAGCAGAGGTTGTATGCTGTTTCTGAAGTTTGTTAATCAATATCTAGCTCCATGCTTTCATTATTTACCCTGTCCCTCCCCTTCCCCCTCTACTGTCAAAATTAATATCCTTCATTTCTTGCATTAACTTAATGTTTGTATTTGCTTCAGGCTGATGCTGGGGGTTCTCCTTCCCTAGTAGCTAGGGGCCTTGCTACCACACAGGCTGCTGGCGCTGCCGATCAAATTGAGATACAAGTTCCAAATGAGAAGGTTAATCATTTTTTGTGTTCAGGCATCATAATTCTTGCTCAAAGATGCATTAGTCTTATTACTACTGGTGTATGTTACCTTACCTGTTTCAGGTTGGTTTAATCATTGGTAGAGGTGGGGAAACTATAAAAGGACTGCAGACGAGGTCAGGGGCTCGGATTCAGGTAGTTGATGTTTATTTGTCTTTTTCCGGGTTGGAGTTCTTGCAAAACTGGTCCTGTAAGTACTGACAATTTACTATCTTTTTAGTTGATACCTCAACATCTCCCAGAAGGGGATGGATCAAAAGAAAGGACAGTGAGGGTAACTGGGGATAAGAAGCAAATTGAGATTGCCAGAGAAATGATAAAAGATGTTATGAATCAGGTTTGCTTTTTTACCTTGCATCATTTTCTGCATAAGTAATTTTCTAATGGTATTTTAATTGCATCCTGTGAGTTTATCTATTTTGAATATTTTGTTACTAGAGCTAAAGTATCTAGATTGACTTTGTTTGAATTGCTATCAATGAACTAAGTTTATGTTATCTTTGATCTCTGAATCCTCTCATTTGTTGAGTTCTGTTTTGGTGCATCCATTTATAATTACATCTTTTTGCTGATGGCATAAAAGCATTCTGGATACGGCTGAGGCTAGCTAGGAACATGTCACTGTCAAAATACTATTGCTTGTGTAGTTCCAGGTTTTTCTTTTTTCTTTGCATGCTTTCCTGGTAGGTTTGGCAGGCAGGTTTACTGGAGTGGGAATTGACTTAAGTGTAGGTGATCTTTGATCTGCCAATCTGATCATTTGTTGAGTTTTATTTTGGAGCATCCAATTTTAATTATATTTCTGTGCTGATGGCTTAGAAGTATCTAAGAGGCTGTTTAAGAACATGTCACGAGCAAAATATTGCTGTTGTGTAGGCTGGGATTTTTCTTGCATGCTTTCCTTGTAGATTTAGTAGACGTGAATTAGTGGAATTGCTTAGATTGTTATCTAGAGGCTTGGTTGTGCTTGTAACTTAAAAATATACGGTTATTCTCAGCATGTGCAAGATACAGTTGATAGGATCACTGACATTCTGATTAAATGATATTGTTTTAAGAACATATGCATATAAAGTTGGATGTGTGTGATCCTTTTCCTTCTCTTCACAAATAAATATGCCCTTTATGAGATAGGATTTTAGCTGAGGACTACATATACTGCTAGTGAAGCTTTTAAACTCCAGAAGTAGGGCTAGAATGTTGTCATGTATCTATTTAATTATTATAGGCATTAATTAACTTTCTTAAATATATCCTAGTAAGACACATGGCAACCCTCTAACTTTGCTTGTGGAGTTTATGAACTTCTATACTGGTGTATAGACAATTCTCTTTTAGCAAACATCAAACAGCACGTCTCATATTCTATATAATTGAGTGGGTACAAATCTATCTCCAATGGATTTGCCAAAGCAAACAATCAGTTGTAGTTAACTTCATTTTCTTCTATGACACATTGTAATCCGACTGAGGATTTTCTTTCTGGGAGTGAGTTTTTTTCCTTGAACAAGAGTGTGAATGATCCATGCCAACATCACTTGAATGCTATTAGGAGGATAATATATTCAATCCAAGATGCCGGTTGCCATGCTTTATTTATGTTGAAGGTGCCGATTTCGAATTCGTTGGCTTTAAAATCTGCAGATTTTGGGTACCTTTTCCCTGGGGTCAGCATTGCTTTCTTGGTGTAGCAATAGACAACCACTATTTCCTTTCATCCACTGAAGAGAGGTATCTGGCATTAAACTCACATTGCAAGATGTTAATAGTTGGTAAGATTGCTTTGAGACTTGAAAATTAAAAATAATAATGTAGTGAGACTGCATGAGCGGCCTTCATGTTCTATGCATGAGATGTGTTGGAAGAAGTACACCTGGTGAAGTGATCATGTCTGCAATGTATATTGGATCAGTACCATCTTGAATGTTGTTTGTGCTATGCTGAAAATATGATACTTGTCCTCTAATGTGTATAGTGATGATGTACTGTAGTTGTAAGTCATAAGGTCAGAAGAAGAATTGACATGATGTTACGTTTATGTCATGCTACATCGCTTGGATGACATGATCTTATGTGAAAGTCTTGGCATATCCTTGTTGTAGTTCAAGATGCCTGAAAGATATGAGGTTCAGTTTAATGTTGGTTAGCTCATGAAATCCCATATTCTTGTCTATAATTATTAACTAGCATTTAATCTCTTCACTTTAGATTCTGTTTATTGGTAGCTCTGATTTTCTTTTGGTGCCATGTTTTGGAGGGCAATACAGGTTGGTGAGATTTGTCTGCCTAGAAATTTAGTATGTCAAATAAGTGATGATATTTTTTTCATTTATCTCCTTGCTTCGTAAAAAGTTTGAATAAGGATATGGTTGAACAGAATTACCTCTCATCTTGCTTATTTCTCATTTTAGTTCAAATTATCATTGGTTTCATCATAAATGCTGTGTTTGGCATATGCTTTTATTTTTAACCAAGAGGTTTCCTAGCATTCTAGCAACCTGTTTTCCTGTTTTCTTTAGTTTAACATGGTTAAGCACGATATTGAGGCTTACTTTCTACTTTCGATTTTCCCCCTCGAAATTGGTGAATGAAATTCCTTCTCATCTAACTTATTATTTTGTTTAATGGATAGACTGTCAGGCCATCACCTCTTTCTGGTGGTTTCAATCAGCAAGGCTATCGACCTCGGGGAAACAGTGGTCCACCTCAGTGGGGTCCCCGGGGGCATCCTCCTCAGACATCATATGATTATCAGCAACGAGGACCATATCCATCTCACAACTCTCATTATCAACCTCCTTATGGTGGGTACCCTTCTCACCAAATGGCTCCAAGGAGCAACTTTGGTTCTAGTTGGGAGCAGAGGCCTCTTAGCATGCAGGGACCTCCTCAGAGTGGAGGTTATGATTACTACAGCAGGCAAGGGGGGGTCTCTAACCAACATTTGACTTCAATTCCTGGTCATGGACCTGGTCCCTCACCTGCTCCAGCTATGGGGCCGCCTCCATCTCAGTCGAGTTATAATTATGGACAGCCTCGTGGTCCAGCAGATTATGCGCATCCACCACCCTATTCGCAAGCTGCTCCCCAGCATGGCTACGGACATGGATATGAAGAGAAGTATGAAAATCATACCCCAGTTCAGCATCCTTATGGAGGGCATGGATCTGCTCAGCCAGGATATGCACAGCCAGGTCCTCAACCTGGGTATGCCCCTCAGCAGCAATATGGCAAGCCACCATCTTATGGCATGCAGTCACAAGGACCCCAAACATATGGTCCTCCAGCCAATCAACCTGGAGAAGTACCATATCAAGGTCCAACTGCTCAGTCATATGGTTCAAATGTGCCTCCACAGCAGCAGTATGCATATGCATCAAGTGGGCAAACGCAACAAAACTATCCTCCATATGGCTCTGCACCACCTAGTGATGGGTACAGTCAGCCTCCAGCTGTGGGTGGCCAGGCTTATCCGCAGCAAGGTAGCCAGCCTGTTCCTGGTTACAGTCAACCAACTGCTTATGCACAAGCAAGTAGCGCTGCTGGGTATGGTCAATACCCACCACCGCAACAAGGCTACTCTGAACAGACACAGGCTCCTAACAATGCAGGTTATGGGTATCAAGGGGCGCAGGATTCTGGTTATGGTGGTGCGCCTGCAGCAACATATGGTGCGCCCCCAGCCAGTGGCCAAGCAACTTATGCTCAAACAACAGCAGCTCAGCCTACCTATGATCAGTCTGTTCCTCAATCTGGTAGTTATGCTGCAGCGCCAGGTAGTGCACCTGCTGGGTATGGAAAAACAGTATCCCCCCAACCTGGATATGCGCAGTATGATTCCACCCAGATGTATGCTGCACCGCGTTGACATGGCTGTCTTCCTGTATGTCTTGTTTTGTTGGTTAATGTAGTCATGACTGTACCCGACATTCTGTAGGTAGTGTTTCTTTATTTTGTTTTTGAGGCCTTCTAGCTATTGTTTACTTTTGGCGCTACTGCAACTAGTTTCTCTTTTCTTTTTTAGTTTTGTTCGACAAAGATTGCCAACCAAATGCTAGCTAACTTTGTTACTAACGATGTTGGTTCCTTCATGTTAGTTTTATTAAATTTTAATATATGTTATTCTACTATTGAAACGTTTACGGTAGTTTGAATTATTTATATATTTACGTTTCGGTTATTTCATGTTTGCACCACAACGGACGTCAAATTACCCCATAATTGCAAATATCAAAATTTTCTGGCCCCGTTGAAGCTAAGATACGATGAAGGTTGACCTGTTGGACGTATCATCTAATGTTTTAAGAAAGATACTAAAAATTTTATAGTTTAAACCAAAATACATATACCTATATTAGTTTAATTTTACGGATATATTATTAAAATAATTATTTTTGTTTATCTCAAATTACATTTTAGTCATTTATGTTTAAAATATTATGTTTTAATCACTTACGCTATTGTGTTGTAACATTTTAATTACTGAACCATTAATTACCGTTGGTAGTGTAACAATATCCCCATATTTTTTTTTATTTTGAACAATTTAATTCTTTTTCCTTCTTTTAACTTTTCTTTATTTTTCATTTTCTCTATTTGTTTTCCTCCTTTCTCCTTCTCTTTTAACATAATTTTTTTATATTTTCTATTTGTTAAAACTTATCTCTATACTTTTTTTTTGAATAATTTAATTTTTTTTTTCTTTATTTTTCTTTTCTTCCCCTTTAGTTTTAACTAATAGAAAATATAGAAACAGCACATTAAAAAAGATGAAAAAATGGAGGAAGTTAGAGGAAGAAGCAAAATAAAAAAAGAAAAGAAAAATTCAAACAACATATAAAAAAAAAAACTAAATTACTCAATAAAAAGAATATGAGGATCAATTATATAGTTTAACCTAAAATTTTTGTTCAAAATGATTTAACCTATCATATCAGTTTACAGTTACACCATTAACGGCTCAGTGATCAAAATATTACAACACGTTAACACAAGTGACTAAAATATAACATTTCAAATATAAGTGATTAAATATAATCTGAGATAAATAAAAACGATTAGTCTTTTATCTACTATTGATGTTATAATAAATCAAACACTGAATCTAGTAAAGATATAACCTGACATCGAAAATTTGTACGTTGACCAAAAGTACTGGGCGTTAAGATGGTACGCAGATGTTGATGCCAATGCCAGAATTTCACACAAGCAGCCCAATATCTATTCCTTAGTTTACCCTATATAACACAAACTCTGATGCTCTCTTTTGACAGCCATTTCAAAAACTACTCAAACCCTCATTACGTGTTTCTTTCTTCTGGAAACTCCAAAAGCACAACTCATCTCAGCCTCAGCAGGTATCATCCTACTAAAGATCATTTGATTTTAGAAGTACAGTTCCAAACATCTGAAAACGGAAGATGTTATGCCATGTAGAAACAGGAAGGCACACACAAGCTTTCTTGGATACCTCAATCAGATTGTTGGTCAACTCTCTTCATCCACGATAATGGTTGATTCATTCCCAATCCCCATGTCCATTAATGTTGCCATTTCATCATCAAGCAACATTGGCAAAGGAGAACCCTGCAAATTTAAACAATAATCACAAATGAGACTCCAAAGCCAATAAAAGTGAGCCATCACTATCAAGGTTCACATACATAATTGCTACAACTAGAAAAGAAAACAAATTAGGATAAGGAAGAATAAAACATAAAACACATAATCATGAATTTGATAGAAGATAAACCTCTTCTTGAAGAAACAATTTCAGCTTCAACGACTTTAGTTTAAAAAAGCTTTCACAAAGAGCCTTCAGTTTTCCAACCTAAAATAAAGAGAACTAATTGTGAGTGAATCTTCATACGCATGTCCAACTAAATATGGTTGGTGGAAATGGTCAAGAATATTAACTGTGGTAGTGGCTGGCAATTTCTTTGTCAACGGAAGCTTCTCACCGACTGATGAGGCCACACATTTCAAAGTGATAGCTGCATGTTATATACACAGTAGAAAACTTTGAGTTTATAAAGAGAAGTTGATGAAGAAAAAGGAAATATCTAAGATTCATACACAATAGTCCGGAGCCCATCTTCTGAGGGCCTGCTGCTCCCACTGATGGCCTTTCATCCTCAATCCCATAAAAGTTCTTCAACTCAACAAACCTGGGATTGAAGTTTAAGTACAGAAATAGCAGTAAAAATTTTAGTCATGCACATAGTTTATAGGAGTAAATTTACCGGGGATGAAGGCGGTTAATCTCTTCTGGATTATCAAGCAACTTTGACATTACTAAGCGCACATATCTGCAAGAAACATTGAGTATTTACAGCTCAATATGAATGTTAATTTCTCTCTTGGTATAACAAAGATACCATTGTGGTCGAGGATCACTGATTTTCATCTGAGTGGTAGCAATAGAGGCTAAAGAAGGTTTTAAATCTAAGCCCTCAGTACTTGAGGTGTTAATCATTTTCATGTAATTATTTCAAATGAAGGTCACTAGACATCATGATAAGTTATCATCATCCATCTATCATTTATTTAAATTACAGTATGATAGAAGACAAACAGTAATTAGAAACTAACAAGATTTACTAAAATAACTTCCCTGGCAAGACAGACAAGTGACTTAAATGCTTCAGATAAAGTGTGACACCAGAAATTAAAAGACATATACCAATATTAATAGTTTCTCAAGATATATCTGCCTAGGAACTTTGTTAGTATGGACTGCTAACTTTGGCAAGTGGGAACATGAATCACCAACCATTATGCCTTATCTCCCTAAAAATCAAAGGTTTGAGGCAAAAATATAAGACAGAAATAAATAATGGAAAAAATATCAAGAATAAGTGAGAAGAAGAAAAGAGAATGAAACAAAAGTCAAAGCACGATTTCATTTCAGAAAAGAACAGAGTAATCATATTTCTCAAAGAAACAAATACCGGATTTCTGACTCCTTTCTTTCACGAGCACTTATCTGAAAGATTGTTGGGTTACATCAGATTCATTAGAACCTCATAACAGAATGAAAACAAGGGGGGCTTTTTATGCAGCGGCTAGAGTTTACCTCACTTCCATTTAGCATTTCAACTTTTGCTAATCGTGCAATTAAAACAAATCTTGGGAGACCACCTCTTGCAGGATCAGCTATCGGATTATCAGAAAGCCTGATGTCCTTAGCGTAATTAAAAAAGAAGAAAAGAAGTTAAACATTTCAGATGTAGCCAAGGGAAATAGAGAAAAAGGGTACCACAAAAAGTTTTCAGTCCAACTGAAAGAATCTAGTGCATACCGGAGTCAACTATCATCAAGATCTTGCTAATTTAGCCATGTTAGCTTAGTCCCTCCACTCAAGGGCTAGTTTAGTGGATATGATAATTATAAAACTTACTTGATCAGGTAGATAAACACCAAAATTAAAAATTCACAAAAGCACCACACAATACATGTTTGGGCAGCCTGATTGATGTGAATTCATGGAAAAGGATAACAGGAAACATCCCAATCTAGTGTCACGGACTTAGAAAACGCGCAACCCATGACACTAGTAGGTAGTTATGTTCACAAAAGCATAATGTCACCGTTAACCATAAATATTTGATTTTACCCCCACAGAATTAATTACATAAGTAGCAGCATTTCTACACTCCAGAGCTACTACCAAGCACATAGACAAGATGCTTCAGATGAAGAAACCTTACAATCAGTTTTGGGAAAGTGTTCAATGAGTCAATTGAAGCCAAATCGTTAATTTCATTACTTCCTGAAGCATAAAACAATTAGACAATAGATTAACAAGGGAAACAGCCCAAATAACATGTAAAATAAGTAGTTAACAGATTACCAAGAAGAAGGCATCGTAGATTTTGAAACGGAAAGTAGCTTTCCTCACATGACTCATGATTACTGAGAAATTCTTGTATCTTATCTGGGTAAAAGATGCAGGTCAACTTGTTCTTGTTCAAATAAAGTTGCTCCAAACTGACAGAGAATTACTGAGAGTTAATGAGTTATCACGAGAATTCAGTGACTAGAAAATATGGGGACACATTCCTGGAAAGAAGCAATAATTTCATTCTGACCTTTTCAGTTGAGAAAGTTTCAAGATTTCATCCCATTCAGCTAAGCAATTATCTTCCAAATTCAGAAGCCGCAAAGAATCAAATCCCTGAACGGTGGAGGAAGATGTTGGCTGACAACAAAAATAAAAATAAAAAACAAAGACATGAATCAGAGAATTAGTAACGCTTAGTGTTTGAAATAATTAGATATAAAAGAAAATTCTTCTTCTTTGAAAGCTGTACAGTATTTCTTCAATTTCACCACTGATTGTTCATGCTAGTTCAACTAGTTTGCCACAGTTTTCCATGCAGCCCACAGAATTTGTGTATAATAGTCTTTGAAACCATTTTTGCTGACACTATTACCCATTTAACCCAGCATTCTTTCAACCCAATGCTTCAGTTAGGAACTTAAAAAGTCCTGTTTTTTATATGGATTTCTGCTGACGAGATCAAATCTAGTCGTGACTGTCCAGTAAAAGGTGACAGAATTCTTCTTAGATCTATTAACCAACTAAATCCAAATTTGGAACTACCTACCATATCTTTAATTAGCCAGTAATGCAAAAGAAAAGAAAAGAAAAGGGAATAAATAATTAATCCTCTTCAGACAAAGAAAACAGAGAAAAGAAAATCCAACGTCAACAAAAGGCCTAATTAAACTAAAGGTACAAAGCAAAACTAGAGAGATTTTGGTCCAGTCATATTACAGAATGGCTGGCAAACTGGCTGACAACTTATCTGCAACTCGCCTGCAAGAAGCCGGAATCGCTAGTAATCACCGGTCAGCCATACGGTGGTGAATAAAATAATAATAATAAAGCCTTCAAATTGAGGTCTTCAACCTCATTTTTATAATTTTCAATCCACTAGAATGTTCCACTTTATATGCTCAAAAAGGCATATTAACATCACTAAGCTTCCTTTAAGAAGTGAAGAACATAAGTACAGAAGAGTAAAAGAAAGAACCAATTGAAATTTTAAAGTAGAAATCCTGGCTTCAGGACATCCTTACAACGTAGGACTGTTTTTTAGGACACCAACTTCCTAAGTAACTAAAACAAAAGCTAAAATACCAACAACCACCACCACC
>CM025153.1:19583565-19597153 GCA_013467495.1 Gossypium gossypioides
TACATATGTTGCAGACGTACCGTAGCTCGAAAGAGCATCCCGTTACAAGCCCTCTCAAGCTTCCCGTTAAATACTCTTCAGAGCATCCCGATCGGTTGTGACCCTACATGTGTTGTGGACACACTGCAGCTCTTATGAGCGTTCCGTATATGGCTCTTCGTGAGCTTCCCAATTATAAGCTCTTTGTGAGCTTCCCGTTAGTGCTCGCTTGAACTTTTCGTTATATGGCTATCTGATGCTACCCGTTAATTGCTCTTCAGAGCTACCCGTTATAGGCTCTTTGTGAGCTTCCCGTTATATTTCCCAGATAAGCTTCCTGTTACAAGGCTCAATGAGATTCCCGTTATAGTGCTTGAGAGAGAGCTTTCTGTTTAAGTGCTCGTAAAAGCACTCCCGGATATGAATTGATAGATTTATAGTATTGTACACTTCAGGTGTACTACCCAATACCATCGAGATTTCAAATGATTCAACGGATGAAATTCTGACATAAGAACATGTGAATTCAAAAAGAAAGTATTATCTATATATGCATGAAATACTTGGAAACTCGATACCTAATGAGCTTATCCTTGTTCTTGTTATTCACATGAAAAACATGACTAACATGTTTGTTGAGGTTATATGTGTTAGGCTAATTGCCAAATTGCTTTGGCTGTATTATGTATGTTTATTATATAAGTAAATGAATGGAAAGCTAATTTCCTGTTATACGAACTTACTAAGCATTAAATGCTTAATTTGTCTTATTTCCTCTGTTTTATAATACTCAGAGGCTCATAGAGGTTGGAAGCTGGTCAGAGCTACATCACACTATCCCTCAAAATTTTCGGTATATATATAAATAGTAAACTAATTTTTGTAATAATGGCATGTATAGGTTAAATGTTACCATTGATGGCAATGTAATGTTAGTTGAAATTAGCCATTGGAATGGCTATTAAATGATATGTTTTGATATGCAAATAGTCTTAATATGCTTGATGAGTATGTTTAAAGGGTTGAATGAGGAAAAACATACAAGTATATTGGATATTAGTTTATGATAGTGTATTTGGTAAAACGTGTTTATAAGTATTAGGCTATCTTAGTAAGTTGGATATTTGATCATAGGTATTAATATGTCATGCATAAGACTTGAATTTGGCTAGGTTTAAATGTCTTGGATTGGCTCTTGAATGTGTTTAAGTGTTTATATAGGTGGAAGGAAATTGGGTGAAGAATAAGGCTTGGAAATAGCCTTATTTTGTCCACACGGGCAGAGATACGGGTGTGTGTCTCAGCTGTGTGTGACACACGGCCTAACACATGGGTGTGTGTCATCTGCATCTTAAAATTGAGAAACAGAATGCTCCAAATTGTTCACACGAGCAGAGACATGGGCATGTGTCTCAACCGTGTGTGACACAAGGCCTAGCACACAGGCGTGTGTCTTGGCCATGTGAATCCTGCACCTAATTTTTGAAAATTAAATTGTCCACACGGCCTAGCACACGAGCGTGTGGCTGGCCGTGTGACCCCTGCACTTAAATATATTACAAGTCAGAGAGTTACACAGGCCGGGGACACGGCCGTGTGCCTTATTTCAAATACCACACGGCCTAAGACACGAGTGTGTCACTTGGCCATGTGAGTCACACGGCCTGATCGCATGGCGTGTGTCCCCTACACCTTGGATAATTTTAAAATTTCATGAAAAATTCTCTGAGTTTCCGATTTAGTCCCGACTTATTTCTAATGTATGTTTTGGGCCTCGAGGGCTCATATAAGGGACTATACGATTAAATAAGAATGGTTTCGGTTATGAATAGTAAATGACATGAATTAACAATATTTGTTCTGTAAACTCCGATAATACTCTGTAACCCTATTCCAGCGACGGATATGGGTTAGGGGTGTTACAATGGACGGTTAGTGGATGATTAAAATTATAAAAATATGTTTCATGTTTAAAAATTAAAAGGTTAAGTAATAAAAATAAAAGAAAAACGAAGGGAAAAAAGGAAATCACTTTCATGTTCTTCTCCACCTCACGAAAACACCACTGTAGCTTGGGGAGAATCAATCATTAGGGTTTAAGCTTCAAGCTTTCATTTTGGTGAGTTTTTCAAATTTGTTTCTTGTAATTTTTATGTTTTTGGAATCTTGAGATCTTGATCTAGATAACTTAGGGACTATTTTGCGAAAATGTTTAAGTTTGTTAAAGTTATCAATGATATTTTCTTGAAGCATTTGTGGTTATTTGGTTAGTTTTGAAGCTTAGATATGTTAATGGACTAGTTTGTAAAATAAAAGTTATTAGTTTTGAACATATAGACTAAAATGCAATAAGTCCAAAATGTGTAGGAAAGTTCTAAATTTTTATGTATTAGTGGGCTGTTAGAGGACCAAATTGAGGTGATTTCAAAATCGAAACTCAAATGTGAGAATTATAATAATATTGGTTTTAGGGGCTAAATTATGATAAATATAAAAGTTGAGAGATTTTAGTTTAAATGAAATTAAATTGGGACATGACATTTAAATGTTATTTTATGTTGTTTGGATTGGTTAATTAAATCAAATTATATTTTAGATCAAGAATCTCAACGATCGGAGGATGTACGAGGAAAAGGAAAAATTGTTGATTAGTCCCAATAGTTGAATCGTGACCATTTTGATAGGTAAGTTCATACACTATGAAATTACTCATTTAAGTTTACTTATTATACTAAGATTGTCAATAATTATTGTTGTTGGATTGGATTTATAATCTATCTCAAGTGTATCCCAATGGAATCAGTAAATGCTCGTGTACAGGTTTGTGCTCTTAGGCCCAGGTTCCCAACTCCTGCATATGTTGCATACTAGAGAATATGTAACACCCCTAACTCGTCTCTGTCGCCGGATTAGGGTTACAAAGCATTATTGTACAATCGAAAACATTTAAACTTTAAATCATTCAATAACTTAACCACATTATAAACTATTCACATACATGCATACTGTCCCTAAATTGAGCCCTCGGGGTCCTAAAAATAACTTAGAAGCAATTCAGGACCAATTGAAACAATTTGGAAAGTTTAGGAAAAAGTCACAAAAATTTGGAAACAAGGGTCACACAGTAGTGTGCCTCACACGGTTGAGACACACGCTTGTGTCTCCGGCTGTGTAACCTTCAAACTAGGGACACACAGTCATGTCCCAACCTTTGTCCTCACCCATGTAACTCTTTGAGTAGGGTCACAAGACCAAGTCAAACGCCCGTGTGCCAGGCCGTGTAACTTTTTGAGTTTCCCTACACGCCCGTGTGTCAGGCCGTGTGTTAGGCCATGTAACTCACTAAATTGTATACAAAAGAACCCTTAGATGACTCACGGTTGTGTCGCTCACACGGCTAAGTCACACGCTTGTGTCTCAGACCGTTTGGACCCAAAATATACCTAAAATCAAGCCATTTCATTACCACTTCATGCATAAACATTCAACCTATTTAAGCATACATTCAAGGTACCTAAGCATCATTCAAACTTGCATATTAAATACCATCTCAAGATCCTAAATCAACTAACCAATACGCCAATCAAAGGCACCTCAAGCACATACAAACATCACCTACCCAAACATGTCAAAAATACCACAATCCAAGCATCATGTTCTAGTTCAATACTCACCAAAACATACCACAAATATGACCATTAACATACCATTGCAAACTTACCATAAAGAGCCATACAAACATGCATATTAAGATAACCAAAATGACACAATTTGGCAAGGCATCAAATGGTACCAACCAAGTTAACTTCCAAAACTTATACATGCCAAAACACCAACTTAACATTCATCAAATGTACCACTACAATTCACTGTATACATGCCATTATAAACCTTGGCCAAAACGTTAAAAAACTATTGAAATGTCTACTAGATAGTGTAATAGATCTCCGACGAGTTTCCAACCAAATTGAGCTTCCAATAATCTAAAAAACATAGGAAAGAAACTACGTAAGCGATTAATTCTTAGTAAGCTCGTAAAAATCAAAACATAACTTACCATTTGATTTGCATAATATAAAGCATAAGTGTAATATAATCCGACCATAAACTTGGCATAAGCCTATACATCACCACCAATACACAAGTTAGCATACTTGTACATAATTCAAATGAACTAACCTTAAGATAAGTCATTTTCCATATGGAATACATCATTTATTTCATGCATTATTACCATAAGATTATGTTTAATTACATTTGAACACTTACCATTTCATTCCCTTTCCTTTCCTGTTGAACCATCTAGAATTTCATCAGAAACTTGGGAAAGCTCACACAAAGTGTGCCTTTACATATAACTGTAACCTTTCATTTGCATCATTGCTCACAAGAACTGTGAAATGGGCCTACTCACACGAGCTGTGGGTCGAAATGTAAGCTACATGGTGTTTCTTACACGAGCTATGCGTCGGAATGTAAGCTACACAGTGTTGCTCACACGAGCTGTGGAGAATCAGCAACAAATGCAGGACCTCAGCCATTGGTAGGACATTCAAGACCAGCACCCGAAACAGGAAATCCTTAATGACATGTCATTCGTATCCTAAGAAATCCTAAGGTTCAACCGAGACTCGATATCCGTCATAGCATTAATTTAATTATACATCGATCCATTCACATTATAATAACATAATAACATTCAATTTGAATAACATTAATACAAGAATTGCTCATACGAACTTTCCTCGATGACTAGGGGCGTAGAGGTTAAATCGGGCTAATCCGAAGCTTTTGTTTTTCTTCGATCTAGGTCCGTACGTGGTTTATATTGATCTAAATAGATAGTTATATTCAATTAATTACTTCAATTAAATTTAAACATTCAATTCAATCCACATTTCATATTTATACAAAATTACCAATTTGCCCCTAACATTTTAACTTTTTCACAATTTAGTCCTTAAGCTTATAACTTAAATTCTAACCATTTTAATCTAATTCCATGTTAGCTAAACATGTAGGGGGCCTTGAAACAACTCCTATTTACCATCATTTCACAATAAAACCTAGAATTTATACCTTTAACAAGTTAGTCCCTAAATGTCATTTTCATCAAAAATCACTTTACAAAACTTGTTTATTTTTCAAAAAATATTCATAATCTATCATTTAACATAAAAAAACCATTCAAGAAAATTCATGGAATAACCCTCAACCTTTAACAATTTTACAAATTAACCCCCGGGCTAGCTAGGTTAAGCTAAAACGATCTCAAAAAACATAAAAAACATTAAAAACGTGGCTCGAAATCACTTACATGCACTAAAGGAAGCTTGGACAAACCTATCCCTAACCTTAATGGTGAATTTCAGTTTTAACTAAGCAAAATGAAGAAGATGAACATGTTTTCTTAGTTTATTTAAGTTTTATTTACTCATTTACCTTTTTGCCCTTTAAAAACTATCAAAATTTCAATAAAACCTAATCCATATAAATCCACTAACAAATAAAATGATATAATTACCATTTCAGTCCTTTATTTTAAGATTTCATAGCCATTTGACGCTTTTAACTAATAGAACTCAACTTTTACACCTTTTTTGATTTAGTCCTTTTCACTTAATTAATCATGCAAACATCAAAATTTCTTAATGAAATTTTAATGCGACCTTACTATAATTCCATAGACCTTAAAATAATAATAAAATAATAATTTACTCATCAAATTTATGGTCCTAAAATCACTATTCTGATTTCACTAAAAACAGGCTGTTACAGAATACATAATATTAAGTCCTGGCCAGGCAATTTTTCGTGTAGGTTGACCCTATTGGGTAACCAAACACTATTTTTTTCATCTGTATACGAAAGTATTTTTACAAAATTTCATTGGGAAGGTTCGCTATTAAAGTCTAGGGGACTTATCTGTGAAGTTGGTTATAGAACTCTTGTGATTTGGTTTTGGGGTTCTAGTTGGTTTATTTGGTAATGAAAATACTTATGATTGCTCATATGATTGAGCTCAAGCATATTGTCTATATTAATGATGTGGATTGGATTTTTTATAAGTATAATTGTCTTTCAAATTGAATTTTGTATATGATAGGAATTTGAGGTATGTGAAGTTTAAATTGTATGAGTTTACTAAGTATTTGATATACTTATCTGTATTCTTCTTTTCTCTATAGATTGTGGACATCCGGGACGTGTCGATCAGATCAACAAGGAGCCCATGCCTACGGTCACTTGACTTGGTCGATTTTTGAATTTTTATAGTAGGGTTACTTGTGGCATGTATATAGAATGTTTATGTGTAAGCTAAAAATCATGTTTTGGTATTTTGGTTGTGAATGGGATTGTATGAAACTTAGATGTATTAAATGTTAGAACCTATTTGATATATTCTAATGAGGTGAATTTGGTCAAGTTTTGGTTAGCTTATTATGTGTTTAGGTAAGTATATGTTATGGTAATTGTTGGTGTTTGAATGAATAACATGAATAATTTATGTTTCATATTGGATTGTGGTGTCAAATGTGGCACATTGGTTAGGCGCATAGGTTGTATGTGAATTGGTACATTTTGGCATGTTTAAATGTGTTTTGAATAGGTAAATATGGTTGGAAATGGTTTGGGTTGGATCATAAGGAATGGAAAATGGCTTATTTTTTAAGTTATTTTAGGTGCACACGGGCTGTGACACAACCGTATGCCACACAAGGTCACCCCACATGGTCGTGTGTCTTATTGATTTTTGGGTGTAGGTTTGTCCACATGGCACAGGTTGTTACACGGTTTGGCCACACGACCATTTTTTTAGCTACACGGCCGTGTGACCCCTATTTTTAGTTTTTTTTTACATTTTTTTGTTTAATTTATAATTAATCCTTGTTTATTTTTAAACTGATTTTAGGGTTTCGTAGACTCAATTTAAGTCCCGTTTTTGTTCATATGGTTTGATTAATGAATGGTTAATGAATTATAATATTTAATTTGATCTTGGAATTATTTTGAGATGATAAATGCCTTGTTAGCTGTCGTAATATCTTGTAACCCTAAATCAACAATAGAGACAAGTCAGGGGTGTTACACACTATGACATCAGTATTTCCATGTCATGACATCGTCAAATAGTTTTTCACGTCATGATGTCACAATGTCACTCACTGTTTTGGTCTCATCGAGACGACAAGGTTCCTCATCTCAATGTGACATTATAGGTCATTTCTCGTTGCGACAACGTTCGAACGATGTCACGATGACACATATTGTTTCTATAAATTTTTTTATTCCTCATTACTTGCAAGTTTCAAACCAACTAAGCATATACCGGAACTCAATTTCTTTTCAGCCATTCATACATTTCTAATAGATGTAATATCAAACTAAGACACCATACATACATATAGTCATTCCTTTCTTTTCATCATTTTCCTTTAAACAACAACCTAATCTCACCAATAAGCATCAATTCCATAACATGGAAAATACAAACAAATATTTATGTATTACCTCTCAAACATAATTCCATTACTTACTTCATACCTTAATTAGAATTAAAAGAACTACAAATTGCATTTATATCATGCGTAAACTATCTTCACCATTCCAAATCTAACATCCAAAGTTTATAAGCATCGAACTATACCAAAATGACTCTCCTAGATACATGCCATATAACTAACAAAAGAGGTTCACCAACATTGTTTTGTCTGGGACTTTGACTAGATATTGAAGTTAATGCTCAGGATCTCGAATTGTACCTAACATGCGCGTGTAAAATGAAACCATATGCTGAGCGATAAAACTCCATGGTATTTCTATAATTTAAAATGAAATAACATATGTAATAATCAATAACATATAATGCCCCTACTTATACTAAGTAAATGAATTTACACCCAGCACTCATCAGTATAACCGAAGTAGATTTTTTTCCCAACATTCATCGACCTATAGTCGAAGCAACCTGTACACAATTTATCTTGTGGCATGCCAACTATATCTGACTCTACTTGAACAATTAATCGGGTAACAAATCATCCAATTTATAATATAGCTTGATTTCGCATTTCATATGTCCAATTCATTAGCCAATTCATCAATATATATAGCATAACATGAGTTATCCCAATTCATAGCCAATTTAACAAATTTATCAAGTTATACCATTTTCAATTTTATTCAATTTAGTGCTCTATCTCGATAATCAATCAAATTCATACCAATATGATTCAACCAATAATATTTAAATTACCTCAATATCATACCCTACAAAATAATAGAAATATCCAACAATTCAAGTAGTTCAAATTATAGAAATACAAACTAGAAATTCCAAGCTACTTGTCGATGACTTAAGATTTTTCTTTCCCTCTTGATGAATCTGAGTTGATGTCAGCTATGGATTAACATAAACATACAACACCATCAATATTTAGCTAATTCACAATAAATTATCAATTTATGCAAATTTTACAATTTATTCAATTTAGTCCCTAAAGTTGAGACTAACCTAACTTTCAATTTAAAGCTCCAAGTTGAAATCTGATTTCACTAATATTCATTAGGGACCTCTTATTTACTATTCATATTTCCAATTTTCAATTTATCGATTAAATTTACAATTTAGCCCTTTTTCATATCTAAGCTTAAAATCTATCCATTTAATACCT
The DNA here is from genome assembly GCA_013467495.1 of Gossypium gossypioides. Classification (NCBI taxonomy): domain Eukaryota; kingdom Viridiplantae; phylum Streptophyta; class Magnoliopsida; order Malvales; family Malvaceae; genus Gossypium; species Gossypium gossypioides. The sequence goes on from CM025153.1 coordinate 19,592,220, forward strand.
AAAACTTTCAATTATCAAAAATGACATCTTTCAAAATTTTATCAGTTTTACAAATTGGTACATGGGCTAGCTAAATCAAGCCCCTATGACCTCAAATCTATAAAATTTACAATAAATTAATTAGGGGCTTACTTGAATTTTGAAGCTAAAAAGCTTAAACATATGAAAATGGATTCTTTTTCTTGTTTCTTTCTTTTGGTTCGGTTGGGAGGATGAGTTTTCTCTTTCTCCCTACCAAATTTCATGTATATATAGCTTTATTAACTTAGTTAATTAAGTAATTAAACTTAATCTAATATGTAATAAATAGTTTAATTTATTTAATAGTCACATGCTTAAATTGTCCACTTCTTAATGTTTAATCATGGTCTAATTACTGTTTGGACCTTTGGTTAATTGTAATTTAAGTCCTCAGGCCATTTTCAAATTAAAAAAAATCTATAGCGATTGGAATTTACAATTTAGTCATTGAACCTTAATTAATCACTAATTCGGCTAAATTACCTATCCAAAATTCAATTCACCTATATAATAACTCCATAAATATTACAGGCCCGATTTACAGAAATGGGGTCCCGAAACTGCCTTTTTTGATACCACTAAAAACTAGATCGTTAGAAAACCTCTGAAGAATGTCACTAAGGTACGAAGTTTTTTGGGATTGGTCGGATACTGTCGATGATTCTTGAAAGGATTCTCGATGATAGCCCTCTCATTCATGAAATTGTTACAAAAGAATGTCAGCTTTGTTTGGTCAAAAAAGTGCTAGCGGAGTTTTGAATAGTTGAAAGCAATGTTAACAAAAACTTCGATTTTAACTCAGCCTGAATCTGGAAAAGAATTTGTAGTGTTCAGCGATGCTTCACTTAACAACCTAGGTTGTGTACTGATGCAAGAAGGAAAAGTAATTGCTTATTCTTATCGGCAACTTAAGTCACACGAGAAGAATTATCCTACTCATGATCTAGAACTTGCAGTAGTTGTTTTCAATCTGAAAATATAGGGACACTATTTATACGGGGGAAAATGTCATATTTTCACAAACCACAAAAGTCTAAAATACTTGCTGATGCAGAAAGAATTGAATTTAAGACAACACAGATGGCTTAAATGGCTTAAAGATTATGATCTGATTATAGATTATCATCCACAGAAGGCTAATGTTGTAGCTGACGTCCTGAATCGAAAATCCCATTTTTCTTAAAGGTGATGAATGCTTGTTTGACCTTGGAGCAAGATGGTTTTATTTTAGCCGAGATGAGAGGTAAACCTGTTTCTCTTCAGAAGATCTGAAAGTTGCAAAAAGATGGTTCCGAGTTGCAAGTGAAACGTAAACTTGTTGAAAATAATCAGACCACCGAGTTTAGTGTTGATGATAACGAGATTTTATACTTTCAGAACCGTTTTTGTGTACCAGAGAATTTAGAGTTGGAACAAGACATTTTACAGGAAGCTCACAGTAGCGCTTACACGATACATCTAGGCAGCAATAAGATGTATAATGACCTGAAACCATGGTACTGGTGGCCACGAATGAAAAGAGAGATTATCGAGTACGTGGCGAAATGTCTGGTATGCCAATAGGTTAAAGTAGAACATCAAGTTTCGTCAGGTTTATTGTAGCCTATAATGAGTCTAGAATGGAAATAGGAGTGAATCACTATGGATTTCGTATCAAGTACCGAAAAAGAAAGAAGCGGTCTAGGTAATAGTTGATAGATTGACTAAATCAATTCATTCTTGTGAGAACCGACTATTCACTCAAGAAGTGGGCTAAAATTTATATCTCCGAGATTGTTAAATTATACGATGCGCCTCTGTCTATTATTTCAGATCGAGATTCGAGATTTACCTCTAAATTTTAAGGTAAGTTACACGAAGCTCTTGGCACAAAGTTAAAATTTAGTACAGCTTTTCATCCTCAAACCAATGGATAGTCAGAGCTAGTAATTTAGATACTCGAGGATATGTTACCTTGCTATGCTATTAAATTTGAAGATAGTTGGGAAAAATTTCTATCGTTAGCTAAGTTTGCTTACAACAATGGTTATCAGATTAGCATCAAAATGACACCTTATAAGTCTTTTATGGTCGTAACTGTCGAACTCTTTTATGCTAGTCAGAGTTGAGTGAAAAAAAGTTAGCATGAATAGATTTGATGCAAAAAACGGAAGAAAAAGTTTGCACTTATTCATGACTGTTTAAAAGCTGCCTCAGACCGACAAAAGTCCTATGTTGACTTGAAAAGAAAAGACATTGAATTCGAGATTGGTGATAAAGTCTTCCAGAAAGTTTCTTCCTAAAGGAAGGTTCTACGTTTCGGCAGAAAAGGGAAGCTCAGTCTAAGGTTTATTGGGTCGTATAAGATTCTTGAAAGAATTGAACCTGTAGTGTATTAACTAGCTCTGCTTCCGAAATTAGACAAGATTCACAATGTCTTTCATGTGTCGATGCTACAAAAGTATAGATTTGATCCCTATCATGTATTAAGTCCAGATGAAATTTAGTTACAACCTTATTTAACTTATGGTGAAGAACCAGTTAAGATTTTAGCTTGAGAAGTAAAAGAGTTGAGAGAAAACGCGTGGAATTAGTGAAAGTAATGTAGCACCGTCACGGTACTGGAGAGGCTACATGGAACTGGAAGAGACTATGTAATCCCAATACACATATCTTTTCTCAAGTAAATTTTGAGGACGGAATTTCTTAAAGGGGGAGAGCTATAACATCTCGATTTTTAATGTTGCCAAAAAAAGGTGGTTTTGAAACCCTATTTTCGTAAATCGAGTTCATAAATATTAAATATAAATATTTATGGAGTTGGTATAATATAATATTAAATTTTAGTCCTTCCATTTTGCATATTAATTGCTTAATTAAAATATATGGACTAAATTTTAAAATTATTATCACTATAGGTTTTTAATTGGCCAAAGGCTTAAGGACTTAAATTGCAATTAGACAAAGGTCCAAAAAGGATATTAAATCATTTCTTAACCTGAATTAGTGGAATGTGATTTATATATGTGATTAAGCTAAGCTAACTAAGTTTAAGTTAATTAAATTTAATTAATTAAATCTAAATATAGGTATAAATAACAAAAATAAGTGGGATGTCATCTTTATTTCTTCTTCTTCACCAAAACAAACTAAAGAAAAACCTAATGAAACCAAATTTGAAGCTTCAAACTTTCAGCTATCAATTGGTGAGTTCAATCAAGTCATTTTCTTGTAATTTTTATGTTTTTGAGGTCATAGGAACTTGATTTTGCTAGCCCATGTACCAATTTTTAAAATTGTTAAAGTTTTTAAATGTTTCCATTGTTGGTTTCTTGAAGAAATTGGTGTTAAATTGATAGATTTTAAGCTTAGATGTGAAAAAAAGGCTATATTGTAATGTTTAATTGTTAGTGTTGCACAAAAGGATTAAAGTGTATAAAATGTAAAGTCTATGTGAAATTTCTGTAATTATACATATAAGGGATGTAATTGAAAATTATTTTAAAACCAAAGCTAAAAATTAAAATTTATGGCTATTTGGGTTTTAGGGACTAAATTGAATAAAATGTAAAAATCTAGGGAATCGAAAAATAAAATTTCATAGGTTCATTCATATCATGACATAATGTATAAATTTTAAATATTGATAAATTGAATGGAATAATTGTTTAGATCAGGAATTGGATCAAATCGAGGATAATCAGAGAACAACAAAAATTGTAGATTAGTCCTTGAAGTTTCAACTTGTTTGTTTTTTTTGCCAGGTAAGTTCATATAAAACTTACTATTTTATTTGATGCTATTTTGAATTGAGTTTATTTCATTAATATGTTTAGATTAAAGTGAAATTGGTAAAATTTATATATTTGGCTTTAAATGGATTAAATTGAAAAGCATGAAAATATTGGCTATTATGAAAGGGTATGAAGTACCAATATAAATTTTGAATGTTTGCAGGACTTATATGAAATATGTAAAATGATACAAGGTATGTTAATGACATGAATACAAAAACGATGCTCATGTGAACTTAGTAAAACATTAGGATATGTATGGCATGCCATTAGGGTTATATACGTGATTGATCAAGGATTTACATCATGATACGAGATATAGCATTTGTCGCAGATTCTCGAGTTATACGTATCGTTGGTTTAGCCTAGACTAGTAACCTCGATACGATGTCAACTTGTGTGAGCAACTCTGATCTATGTCAGCTTGTGTGAGAAAAATATTCATGTGTATCTGAGTTCGTTTTACTATAGTTCCCTCAGGGTAAACTTTGATCTAATGAAAGTGGAAACCTTGAAATGGTTAGGATTTAGATTGCGTATGCATTCAATTTGAAGTGTGGTATGTGATTTTTTACTTAATGATCTTGTTATGCAAAAGGACTAACCTATTTAGTTGTATATGATGATATGTATTAGTTGCATCAACGTATGTCAAGGAAAGCCATATTGAATGCCAATGTGATCAATAATTTAGCTTGTTGAATTGATTAGGTTTGGTGGAAAGCTTGAGATAGGTACCAAATAGTTCATATTTACCAGAAACAGAGTCCACGTCCTGACGAGCAACCTACATCATCGCAACTTTGAGGAGTGGCCTGAGGTCACGATGTGACAAACTGTTTGGCAACGACACGACGTGGAGAAGGTAACAACACGGTGTCGGTCCTGAAATCTTAAAACTTTGCAATTTGGTCCTATTTCATGCTAATATTTTACTATAAATTGATTGTAGTTGTTTCGACAGCGAATGTAGCATCCTGTAGCTCGGATCTGATGATCAATTCGGGCAAGGGGTGTTACACAAAATCATCAATGGTCTAAGAATGAATGAGATAAAAGCAAATTTGAATTAAAAAGAAAAATAAGGGTTTTAGCATGGTCTATTCTTATTAAAGGGTGAAAATTGTAGAAAAACTTAAA
>CM025153.1:19731047-19742645 GCA_013467495.1 Gossypium gossypioides
TAATAATGAATTACAGTAGATTATTATGGTAATTGTAATGATTTACAATATTATTATATTTTTTTTACTATAATTTAAGTTGATATATTTTTTAAATCATATATTAACAAATCCGAATAGATTAGTAGATCAAGAAACCGAATCTTAGTCCAATTTTGTTATTCCAGGTGATTCTAAGAATCGAGAAAATCAATATTTCAAATCTTGAAGTTAGTGCGCGATGAATTACATGTACAAGCTTAAATGAGCCAATTTCGGGAGTGAACGGTCCACAAGTCCAAGTTCTTGAAAATCAACCCATTAGGATGTTCACAAGCCCATCATAAAGTTTGGAGAAGGACTTAGTTGAGTACCGGTCCAAATTGTTGAAGTGACCCAATTTGTAAACATTTTAATTTTTATGTTCAATTTTACTTAATTAGTGGATCAACATGTAAAAATCCGGCTCAAGGAGCCCATTTAGACCATTGGATGAATTGCCCATTAAATTCCTAAATTTATTTTCACATGTTAATCATTAGTTAAGTTAGTTATTTGATGAGTTGTCATGCTGAGTTGGCACACTTCAAATCCTATTAGGATTAGGAGACTAGTTAAGGAAGCTATAAATAAGGTTTGTCGCCCCCCTCCCCGTTTATTGATTCATTCATTGATTATTTTCTTTTGAGTTAATAAATTTCTCTTTGAATTTTTTTTAAAGAATTTCTCTTAAGTTTTCTTTTAGAAGAGTTTTAACAATTTTTTCAAATTGTGAGAATCATCTTAGATCTTTTTCTGACCAATGAATCTTTCTTGGAGGAGAAATTAGAGTAGTTTGAAGGAGGTTGTGGATTCATGTTGTTTTCAAGGCTTCTTAGGATTTCTACACGTCACTTTAATCTTTTCCATCTCTTTTTTTTCTATTCTTTGTTTTTCTATTCCGTTCTTGTTATTTAGAATCTAATCTTTGACATTACTTAATTCCAAGTCTTGTTTCAATCAAGAGGGGTGTTCTCCTATCTTCTCTCATCAAGAAACATCCTAAAAAAATAAGAGTTCTTTGCTTTTCTTGTTGTTTGAATTCTTTTGTTACAAAATAATTTTCTTTTGGCTTAATTCTTCATTCTACTAAATTGTTTGCATTATTTTTTTCGGATCTAATTGGAGGCTTGTTTAGAGTCCAAGAACAATTTCTTCTTTTCTAAGGAACCTTATTCTACTCATTCTTGGACTCCTATTGGCTGCCCCTCACTTTCTTTATTGTTGGGCTTTGCTTTTCATTTATTTTCATTTAATTTTGTTTTTTTTAGATCTTTGTTTGGCAGCTTTTTCATCATTAAAGATGACCCAAATCACTCCAAACGCGAGGTTATTCATTGTTTTTGGCTGACCGAATCTTCTCTTTAATTTTTGTTATGATTTCATTCAGTTTTAGTCTTTATTCTTCAAATATGTTCTACATGCTTGCTTTCACTTAATTAGCAACAAGATTTCGTTGGGATTCATCAAGAACAAGGGTTTCCTTAACCGATGACCACTCTCTCATTGTCCTTACGGACTACGAGGGAAAATCAATGACACATCCCAAAATTGGGCCTCAGAGTTTTAAGGGTAAAATGAGAAATTTTAGCTCCAGTGTGCTCGGGAATTTCGTAGCATGGTAAACCAAAAATGTTTTCGCCTATGGCTTTTAAAAAATTAAATCGATTTTTGAAAATGATGTTCCAATGATCTTTAATTTTAAAATAAGGACCGTTTAGAATTAGGGGTTAAAACTAGGAGTACTAAAAGGGAAAATAGCCCAAAACTTTAAAATCAAACTAATATTTCCCCCCACCTGTAGGATATTCATGGTAGTTTTCTCTTCATTTTGTTTTCTGTCATTCCTTGAGTTTCCTAAGCTTTATTTCATCCAATTTGATTTCTAAATTTCATTCCTTTGATTTCATTCATTCTCACAACATTAAACCTCCATAGAATTCCACAGAAACCATAAAAAACACCATTGATTTCATCATCTCTCAACTTTCGAGTTTTTTGGATTTTCGATCAAATGGTCATTTCTTCTTCAACTAAGGTAATGTTTTGATTTCCTATTAGTTTTTAATGGTATCTAACTTTTAAAATTGAGTTTTTACATATTGAATCGAGTATTTTGAACAAAAGCCAGAAATTGACTCGTTAATGATGGATTTAAGGATTTTGAATTAAAAATAAGGTTTCAAAGTGTTTTTCCATTAGTTTTGATGTGATTAGAAGGTTTCTAAACATTCTTTAAATTTTCGTTAAAGAATTCCAATGTTTTAATGAATTTTTGTGAAAATTGCAATAATATGTCAAAAATTTTCGATACTATGAATTGGGTAATTTTGTGTAGTTAGAACGTTAAGAATTATTCATAAAGGATTAATTAGATGAATGGAATCAGTTTTAGGCAAAAATAACAAGTAGAGACCGAGATATTTGTGTTTCAAGTTTGCTATGTCGAAAGTTTCGGTTTCAAGAAAAACTAGCTTAGGCTTTGTGTTTTGATTGATTTAGGAGAGCCTTTGGCTGAATGTTGATTGTACTGTTGTGTGATCTACTTTGTTGAATTTTCGAATTCGTTAGGACATTCTACAAGTTAAGGAAAAACTAGTTTGAGCTGTCGGAGACTAGGCGAAAGTGCAAACGGTAAGTGTTTGGAATCGCTACCTGTAGACACGGTTCATTGCATTAATTGAGAACTTAAGAGTAGCATAAAACCTTACTATAAGTTTCGAGTGTAAGATTTCTCATACTCTTGTTCTAATATGTGATTGTGTGTTGTGGATTTTTGGATTAAGATGTGATACTGTGATATGTGAAATAAGCTTATATGATGGCTATTGTGAAAATGTTGATTGTGGGTATGTTGTACGTGCTGAATGACAGTGCTTATTTTGTTCTTAGAATGTGAATGTGTAGAAAACGGTAAGTAAAATATGTGTTTAATTGTGGGAATTTTGGCCTTGTAAACTTTGAGACTATTGGATATAGTTGGCATGTCATAGGATTGTGAGTACTTACCTATATGTGTTGTGTTTTGGGGGTATAAGGCCCGGGACAGTTTTTGAGAGATAAGGGAATGTGAGATAAGCTCTATTTACGAGGATATGTTGGTGTGTTGGACTGTGTTAGCTACATGGTACGCTTCTGGGATATGATCGACTCTACGAGTCATTTTGTGTGTTGGTGATCTGTGTATCCGATATGTGGTGATAGATTCCATTTCTATGTTTCATAGCCTCAAGTGTCAATCTATCGTTAAATATGATTTTATAAAGGAAAATAGATGATATGTGTTGTATGCATGAATATGTGTAATAGTAAGCTAAATGATTTGATTAATGTTAAACGAATATGTTGATATGATCTCTTTATAATATGTGTGTGTAATTGTATTTTGGTTATTTTTGGTTAACGTGTTTATACATGTGTATTTTTGTGGATATTCTAATCATTCACTGAGCTTGTTTAAGCTCACCCACTCCTTTTTAAACCTTTGTAGATTGTTGCAGTGTAAGTGGTGCAGAAAACTTCTAAGGAACTGATCCAAGTTGAATTTAGCATTTGAGTGGGTGAATTATAGTTGATCTTTTAAACTTTGGTAATAAGGCAATGTGGTAGACTTTTAGCTAATTTTTGTCATGATGTTTGGATGTTTATATCACTTTATTGCTCTTAGGATTTGTGGATTTTGATATTAGTATATTGGTTGCTTGTTCGGACTTATTTACGATGTTTTGAATTGTCATTATAATTGTTTTGACAATTGTTTGATAAAGTAATAGATGCTTATTGAATTTATACAAGTTAGATTGGACTAAATGCCTTAATATGTTGGGTTTTTGCTGTTTGGAGCAGAGGTATCGATATTCGGGTTTTAAAATCGATACCTCCTTGATATTTCGAATGTGCAGGAAGTTAGTAACTCATTTTGGTATCGATACCATGTCACGTGTATCAATACTCAGGGTATTAAAATTGATAATTTTTTGAAATGTACCAGCAATTTCTTGGGTTTTGATTTTAGGCGAGAAACAAAATGCTAATTTAGTACCGATTTTCTAGGTGGTATCGATACTATCTATGAAAATTATCGATACCATTAATTCTGTATCGATACCTATGTGATTTATGCATAATTTTTGTTAAATCATTTAAAAGCATGTTTAAATCTTGTTATAAGCTCGTCTGATGTATGTTTAGCATAATATAATGTTGGTTCGGGTACTCATGACTTAGAATCTTTATAAATAATTTAATGAAATTTTATGATAATCACATGACAATGAAATTTTTTATGCTTGTTGGTGATGAGATAGTGGTGTAGCATCTTGTTACTTGGGCTCTGCGACAAGGCCGGTATAGGGTGTTACATTTGGTAGTATCAGAGTCTAGGTTCACTAATACTCGGACCTAGGTGATTATTATGTGGAGTGGGGTTACGAAACCCATGTGTCCAAATCTCTCTCATTCCTTGAAATTGTTTGAAATATCTCTGATTGAATTGCATATAGGGTAGGAATGGGAACACATTACCTTAATCTTAATGTTTTCTTATAGGAGCATAACTTGAATCATTTCCCCGCCACTCACACATCTTATTTGTTTGTGTATGTTAGATTATTATATTCGATATGCCTTGTAGATGTGTAAATGTGAATGCTAATACTTAAGAGGATGGTACATCCTCTGTACCTCCTATGTCACCGCGTGGAGTGAACATACTTAATGATGGTGTTGGCCCTCTGATGGAAGCTATGATTGGAGCGTTTCAGAGGATTGCTAGTGCTATCCCTGCTCCTACACCTGCACCTGTCAATCTTGCACCTTTAATCGAGGGTTGTCGCTTGAACGTTTGCGAACGTTGGGTGGTAAAGAGTTTTCTGGAGTGAAAGGGATTGATCCGACCATAACTAAGTACTGGTTGGAATGAGTTGAAAGAATCCTCGAGTAGATGTCCTATTTTGACGAGGAGAAGTTAGGTTGTATTGTGTCTTTACTTGACGGTGAGGCTCATCTTTGGTGGAATACGATTAAGAGAGGTACTATTACTGACCATTTGACTTGGGGTTATTTTCATAAGGTTTTTAAGAGGAATTTTATGGGCGAGCAGTACAGGGAAGCTCGTAAACATGAGTTTTTGGACTTGTTTCAAGGTGATTTGTCAGTGGTTGACTGTGAGGCAGAGTTTGTGCGACTTAATCAATACCCTCCTAAGATGATTCTTTCTGAGATGGATCATGTAAGAGGTTCCGTTTTGGGCTTAATCATGAGATTCGGGTTTACTTGGTAGCTCAGAACGTGGAGATGTTTGATGAGTTGGTTGAGAAAACCAAAACAGTTGAAGAGACTTTGGCTGAGCCGCTTCGTTCTATGGTTATTAAATATGATGAGAGAACTTCCGTTGCAGAATTTGGACGACTGCCTAAGAGAGGCATGATAATCAAAGTTCTAGTAGGGGTGTGAGACATAGGTCTTGATCGAGTCAGTCCAAGCAGCAGACTAGTATGATGGTCAGTGCTGGTGGTTCAATGGGTGGTTCTAGATGACTGCTTTGTGCAAATTGTGAGCGTAGACATCTTTGTGAGTGCTGTAAATTAATAGGTGGTTGTTTTAAGTATGGTTCAAAGGAACATATTCTTAGGGATTGCCCAAATAGAGTGGAGGTTTGACGGACTCAAAGTTCAATGCCTGCTTCTACGCTAGCTAGAGGCCGTGGTCGTGGTAGAGGTAATAAGAGACCAGTTGGGTAGCGAATTGTTGCTCATACTGTTGCTACGTAGGTTGAGTTTGGAGGTCCAAATCGAGTTTATGCTGTTAGGGAGTAAGAGGATCAGGATTCGAATGATGTTATAGCAGGTACTTTTACATTGCAGTCTACTCCATTATTTGCTTTGGTTGATTCTAGTTCTATTCATTCTTATATCTTGAGTGAATTGGCTTGTAAGTTAGGGATTCCTATAGAGACTATTGATTTGGGTATGACTGTTATTAGTTCTTTCGGTGATAGTGTGGTACTAAATAAAGTTTATTGAATATGCCCTTTTATGATTCAAGGGCACATTTTCTCTGTTGATCTTATGAAATTGTCTTTCTACGGTTTTGATGTGATTCTTAGTTTGGATTGGTTGACTGAGCATAAGGCTAAGGTAGATTTTGAAACGAAGCGAATTACTTTGAGGAATAGTGATGGGTCAAAAATTTCCGTTGTTGGTGAAAGACTGGGATTCATGTCTAGTGTGGTTTCGACTATAAAGATTGAAAAGATGATAGGAAAAGGTGTTTAAGCTTACTTAGCTTATGTAAAGAATTCGGTTAGTAAGGAGTTGAGAGTTCAGGATATCTGTACCTTTAAGGATTTTCTTGATGTGTTTCCTGAAGAATTGCCTACTTTGCCACCGGATTGTGAAGTAGAGTTTGGTATTGAGCTCTATCATGGTACTGCATCAATGTCTATTACGCCTTATCGTATGGCACCAAAAGAGCTCAATGAGTTAAAGATTCAGTTGCAAGATGCTTGATAGAGGGTTCATTGAACCGAATGTATATCCGAGGTGCACTAGTTTTGTTTGTAAAGAAGAATGATGGTACTATGCGGTTGTGTATTGACTATAGACAGTTGAAGACGAATGAGCATAATTATCCAACTCATGAATTGGAGTTAGCTGTGGTGGTTTTCGTGCTTAAGATTTGGTGCCATTACTTGTATGGAGGAAGTGTGTCATTTATAATAAGATCATAAGAGCCTTAAGTATCTTCTCAATTAAAAGGAGTTGAATTTAAGGAAAAGACGTTGGATTGAACTTTTGAAGGATTATGATTGTGTAATAGGGTATCATCCTGGCAAGGTGAATGTTGTTGTTGACGCTTTGAGTAGGAAGTTGATGACGGAGTTGAGAGCTATATTTGCGCACTTGAGTTTAGCCAGTGATGGTGGTTTGTTAGCTGAACTTCGAGTGAAGTTGACTCTGTCTTAACAGATAAAGGAGAAACAGTCGTTGGATAGGGATCTTTTAAAGAGGATTCAACAGGTTGAGTAAGGCGTTAAGGGAGATTTTGATGTTGGTAGTGGTGCTGTTTTGAATTTCTGATGTAGATTATGTGTGCCACAAGATGTGGGTTTGAGACAAGTGATCCTTACTAAGGTGCATAGTAGCCTTTACACTATGTATCCTGATAGTGGTAAAATGTACCATGATCTTCGAAAGATTTATTGGTGGCCTGGGTTGAAGCGTGATGTTACGAATTTTGTGACTTGATTTTTGGCTTGTTAGAAGGTAAAAGTAGAGCATTAGTTTCCTTCAGGTTTGTTGCAACCGATTGCGATTCCTGAATGTATGTGGGACCACTATAGACTTTGTTTCGAGTTTGCCTTTGGCTCCGACAAAAAAGGATTTAGTGTAGGTAATAGTTGATTGATTTTTCAAGAGCGTGCATTTCTTAACAGTGTGTACCAATTATTCTTTACAGAAGTTGGCCGAGCTGTATATTGCTAAAATTTTACATCTTCATGGGGTTCCAATTTTTATTATTTCAAATAGGGATCCGTGTTTTACTTCTAGGTTTTGAAAGAGTTTGCAAGAGGTTTTGGGGTCAAAGCTTAGTTTCAGTACGACTTATAATCCTCAAACTGATGGTCAATCAGATAGGGTAATTCAAGTTTTAGAGGATATGTTGCGAAGCTATGTGATCAAGTTTATTGGCAGTTAGGAGCGATATTTGCCGTTAGCAGAGTTTGCTTACAACAACAGTTTTCAATCGAGTATTCGTATGGCACCGTTTAAAGTGTTGTATGGTAGGCAATGTAGAACTTCTTTGTGTTGGACAGAATTGGATGAGAAGTGAGTTGTTGGACCGGATTTGGTTCGTGAGACAGAGGAAAAAGTGAAGTTGATTTGTGATCGATTGAAAGCAGCAACAGATAGGCAGAAATCTTATGCGGATTTGGAACATCGAGATATCGAGTTTCAAGTTGGCGATAAGGTGTTCTTGAAAGTTTCACCTTGGAAGAAGGTTTTAAGGTTTAAAAGGAAGGGTAAATTGAGTCCAAGATATGTTAGACCTTATGAAATGCTTGAGAGGATTGGTTCAGTAGCTTATCGGCTCAAGTTGCCACTAGAGCTTGAGTGAATCCATGATGTTTTTCATGTGTCTATGTTACGGAGGTATCATTTAGATCCGTTGCACATTGTGCCAGTGGAGGAGATTGAAGTTCAAACCAATTTAACTTATGAGAAAGAGTCGATTGAGATTCTAGCTCGTGAAGAGAAGGTTTTGCGAAATAAGAGGGTTTCATTTGGTAGTTTTGTGCTGCAACCACAAGAAAGAAAAGGCTACTTGGAAAGCCGAAGATGCGATGAAACAAAAATCTCCTTATTTGTTTAGCTTAGGTAAATTTCGAGGACGAAATTATTTTTAGAGGGGGAGAGTTGCCACACCCCAAATTGGGCCTAAGTGTTTTGAGGGTAAAATGGGAATTTCAGTTCTAGTGTGCTCAAGAGTTTCATAGCATTGTAAATCAGAAATGTTTTCGCCTATGGCTTTTAGAAAAATAAATCAATTTTTGAAAATGATTTTCCAATGATCTTTAATTTTAAAATAAGGACCGTTTTGAATTTGGGGTTAAAACTAGGAGTACAAAAAGGGAAAATAGCCCAAAACATTAAAATCAACCTAATATTTCCCCCACTTACAGGTTATTCACGATAGTTTTCTCTTCTTTTGTTTTGTTCCGTCCATTGAGTTTCCTAAGCTCTATTTATTCCAATTTGTTTTCTAAACTCCATTCATTTGATTTCATTTATTCTCATAACATTAAACCTCCATAGAATTTCATAGAAACCATCAAAAACACCATTGATTTCATCATTTCTCAACTTTTGATTTTTGGATTTTTGATCAAACAGTCGTTTCTTCTTTAAGAAAGGTAATTTTTTTATTTTCTATTAGTTTTTAATGTTATCTAGCTTTTAAAACTAAGTTTTTACGCATTGAATCAAGTATTTTGACTAAAAGCGAAAAATTGAGTCGTTAATGGTGGATTTTAGGATTTTGAATAAAAATGAGATTTCAAAGTGTTTTTCCATTATTTTTGATGTGATTAAAAGATTTCTAAACATTTCTTAAATTTTCGTTAAATAATTCCATTGTTTTAATGTATTTTCGTGAAAATTGCCATAGTATGTTGAAAAATTTTGATACCATGAATTGGGTAATTTTGTGTAGTTTGAAAGTTAAAAATTAGTTATAGAGGATGAATTAGATGAATGGAATTAGTTTTAGGAAAAAAAATAAGTAGAGATCAAGATATTTGCGTTTCAAGTTTGTTATGTCGAATGTTTCGGTTTCAAAAGAAACTAGCTTAAGCTTGTGTTTTGATTGATTTAGGAGAGTCTTTGGCGGAATGTTGATTGTGTTGTTGTGTGATCTACTTTGTTGAAGCTTCAGATTTGTTAGGATCTTCTATGAGTTAAGGAAAAGTTAGTTCGAGCTTTAGGGGACTAGGCGAAAGTGCAAACGATGAGTGTTTAAAATCGTTACGTGTAGACACGGTTCATTGCGTTAATTTAGAACTTAAGAGTAGCCTAAACCCCTACTCTAATTTCCAAGTGGAAGCATTCTCATACTCTTATTTTAATATGTGATTGTGTGTTGTGGATTTTTGGATTAAGATGTGCTACTGTGATATGTGAAATAAGCTAATGATGGCTACTGCAAAAGTGTTGACTACGGGCATATTGTATGCGCTGAATGAAAGTGATCACTTTGTGTTTAGAATGTGAATGTGCAGTGAAAAAATGCAAAAAAAACGATAAGTAAAATGTATTTTTAATTGAGGGTATTTTGACCTTGTAAACTTTGAGACTGTTGGATATAGTTGGCATGCCATTAGATTGTGAGTACTCACCTATATTTGTTGTGTTTTGGGGGCGTAAGGCCCGGGACAATTTTGGAGAGATCAGGGAATGTGAGCTAAGCTCCATTCACCAGGATATGTTGGCGTGTTGGAGAGTTTTAGCTACATGTTACGATTTTGTGATATGATCGACTCTACGAGTTATTTGAAGTGTTAGAGATCTGTGAATTCGATGTGTGGTGATAGAGCCCACTTCTATGTTTCATAGCCTTAAGTGCCAATCTATCGTTAAATATGATTGTATAAAGGAAAATATATGATATGTGTTTTGTGCAAGAACATGTTTAATAGTAAGCTAAACGGGTTTATTAATGTTAAATGAATATGTTGATATGATCTCTTTATAATATGTGTGTGTACTTGAGCTTTGGTCATTTTTGGTTCACGTGTGAATGAATGTCTATTTTGGTGGATATTCTTATCATTCACTGAGCTTGTTTAAGCTTACCCACTCCTTTTAAACCTTTGTAGACTGTTAGCGTTGCGGTGTGAGCGGTGCAGAAAAATTCCAAGAGACTAGTCCAAGTTGAGTTTAGCGTTTGAGTAGGTGAATTATAGTTGATCTTTTAAATTGTGGGAATAAGACAATGGAGTAAACCTTTAGCTAATCTTTGCCATGATGTTTGGATGTTTATATGACTTTATTGGTCTTAGGATTTGTGGATTTGTTATCTAGTATATTGGTTGCTTGTTCGGAATTATTTACAATGTTTTGAATTGTCATTATAATTGTTTTGGCGATTTTTTGATAAATTAATAGATGCATAATGAATTGATACTAGTTAGAATGGACTAAATTCCTTAATATGTTGTGTTTTTGCTGTCCAAAGCAGAGATATCGATATTCAAGTTTTAAATCGATATCTCCTTGATATTTCGAATGTGTAGGAAGTCAGTAACTCATTTTGGTATCAATACCAAGTCACGAGTATCGATACTCAGGTTATTAAAATTGATACTCTTTGAAATGTATCGATAATATCTTGGGTTTTGATTTTAGGCAAGAAATAGAATGTTAATTTGGTAACAATTTTCTAGGTGGTATCGATACCATCTATAAGAATTATCGATACCATTAATTCAGTATCGATGCCTATGTGATTTATTCAAAATTGTTGTTAAATGATTTAAAAGCATGTTTTAATCCTGTTATAAGCTTGCTTGATGTATGTGTAATACCTCAATTTTCCCCGGCTTATACAAAGAAAATAAAACAGTCCTTTTACAACCAAACGGGCCCAAAACCCAAACCCAATTACAGTGAAATAGGCCCAAAATAAATGACCCGAACCTAAAACCCAATTACAGTTTAGCCCAAATGGCGAGAACAGTTTCTGGAACCCTAGCAGCAACAACATCTCGCGCCGCAAGCTCCGAATCTCCGTGGATCTTCACCTGTGCATCAAGGAAAACAAAAATGGAAAGCAAATCAAAAGATTTGTAAATCAAATAAAGAAACAGATTTGTTTCTTCTTTAGATTTATTTCATACGGCTATAAGAAGCCTTTGAACATACTGTAACAGGATCCGATTTTCGAAATCAGAAATAAAAACTACTACTTTCGCAATATAGAGGGCAACACTTGAATCAAAGGTTGTTTGCAGTTTTTATTTTCTATTGTTATATTTATTTATTTTTTACCATTATATACATACGAATAAAATAAATAAGGGAA
>CM025153.1:19742745-19753950 GCA_013467495.1 Gossypium gossypioides
TCTGCTAAAGATTATATTTTTAAAATTTTCGACCTTAAGACACTAATTAATTAACTAGGTACCAATTTTAGGCGTTACGAGGGTGCTAATCCTTCCTCATACGTAACTGGCTCCCGGATCTGTTTTTCTAAAACTCGTAGACCAAAGCCGTTTTTTTAGGTGATCCAATCACACCCTAATAAAAGATTGGTGGCTACTCCCAATTTTCAAATTTTCATCGGCAACTAAATTTTTTTTTTGTTTTCAAAAAAATGGTTTCGACAGTATGTTTAGCATAATTTAGTGTCGATTAGGTTACTCATGACTTAGAATCTCTATATATAATTTGATGAAATTTTATGATACTCGTATGTCAATGAAATGTTTTATGCTTGTTGTTGATGAGATGGTGGTGTAGCATCCTATTTGTAACATCCCAATTTTTAGTGGTGTTAGAAACAGTGGTTCGAGACCACTAAATCCGACAAGTTAGTTCGAAAATTTTATTATTGAATATTTATGAGTTAAATATGATTTAGAAAGACTTTTGAAATAGTGATTTGTGTTTTAGAAAAAAGTATTAAGTTAAGCAGTTTTGAAAACGAGGTATTGAGACCTCGATTTCATAAATCGAGCCGAAAATATTTTTATAAATATTTACAGAGTGTCATTGAGTTAGTATTAGAGTTTCGTTAGAAAATTTTAATGTTTTGATAGTTTATTAATTAAAAAAGACTAGATTGAAAAAGGTACAAAACTTGTTAACTAAAGAAATAATGATTAAATAGCTCAAGTGATAAATAAGGGAGGACTTAAAGGGAAAATTAGCCCAAAGAGGATGGCTTGGGTGGCATAAGCAGAGAAGAATCATTGAATTAGGTGAAATAAGGGAAAATTGGAAAATTAGTAAAAATTTAACTTACAAATTGAAATTAAAAGAGAATTATAGAGAATTTCTTCATTATTCTCAGCCAAAAACACCATAGAAGAGTCTCCAAAAGCTGGTTTTTCATATTTTTTACATCATGTGAGTTCAATTATTGCTCTTTTCTTAAAATTTTTGTGTTTTTAATACTTTTACAATTAGGTCCAACTATCTATTTCATTAGTTTTTTATTTTATGAGTAATTTTGAAAGTTGCCATTAATGAGTACTGGATGTTTGTGATGAATTAACATGGATTTAGAACTTTAATTTTGTTATATGATGATTTTATCAAGTGATTTCAATAGAAATTGATTTTAAGACTAAATTGTGAAAAGATTAAATATTAGGATCTGATACTAAAATTCTATTGATCAAAGATTGTATGATAGTTTAGAATATTTGGATAAATTTTCAATTGAGAAAAATTAGCTCATTTGATAGGCTAATTGGAGATGGACTAAATTGTAAAAATTATAAAAGTTGGGGTAATTGGTAATTTCAAAAGTTGAGGGGTATTAATTGTGAAGTGAATTGAAAATGAAATATATGCTAATGAATGAATAATTTTACATTGTAGATCAAGAACCCGTAGACAAACGTGAAAAAGGGAAAATAGCCGAATAATCCCTGAACTACTATAAATTCAACAATTTAACCTAGGTAAGTTTGTATGGTTAAACTTCAATATTATTTATTAAATTGATGAATGGTATATTGTATTTATTCATTTCATTTGTTGAAAAATAAAATTATTGTTAAATTTATGAATTTGAATTGAATGTTCGAAACGAATGGAATGCGGGATTGAGTACAGTCGTTCAGTGCAAAAGACGAATTGACGAAAAATTACCTAATTAAACTGAGGTTCAGTATTTGTTGCAAACTTTCGTGTTTACTTTCTGTTTAGCTCTCATGAGCTTCAGTTAACTCATATGAGCTTCAGTTTAACCCTATTGGGTTTTCGTTTAGCTCTTTTGAGCTTCAGTTTAACCCTTATGGGTTTCCATTCAGCTCTTATGAGCTTCCATTCAACCCTTATGGGTTTCCGTTTAGCACTTATGTGCTTCTGTGTAGCCTTTGGGCTTCTGTATATACGATGTAGTCATATCCGTAAGTTGTTCTAAGATTCGGTAAGGTTGGTAAGTGACATATGAAATTAGTATACAAGGACTTAAAGTTATTGATGGTTTGATGTGAATTAAGTGAATTCATAAATTGAAATTGTGGTTGGAAGGAAATGTAATTTGAATGATTTATTTACTTGATTTCGTTATAGTATGTTCAATGTTCCGTAAGATTTATGTTTAAAACCAACGAACTTACTAAGCTTTATTAAGCTTACTTGTGTTTGTTTAATGTCTTTGTAGATTAACGTGAGGTCAGGGAATCGGATCAACACATCGAGTCACACTATCCAACTTGTTCTGGTAGTTTTTGTAATGTATATTTTGGTTTATATGGCATGTATAGGTGATAATGGTTGGTGCAAATATTAAGAGTTATATTTTGTTTGCATTTCAACCCAACTTATATGAGTAAGGATAAATCATGTATGAAGCAAGTTTCAAATGTTTAGATGATGGGCAATTAATAAGTCTATTGAGGCATGGTTGCATACATACCTAGGTGTGAGTCGTTAATTTGGTAAGTTAAGATATTTGATTATATGTGATGATATGTTAGTTATAAGAACTTGGTATTGGCTCCAATTGAGGGTCTTGTATGATTTGTGAGTGTAAAATTTGTTCTGCATAGGTTGATACCAAGATTGGGTGAGAAAAGTGGCCTTAAAATGGCCTATTTTCATCCACACGGGCGTGTGTCTCGGTCGTGTGTGACATACGACCTGACACATGGGCATGTGATCTGGCCGTGTGTCCCCTGCACCTTGAAATTTCGAAACAGAATGCCTAGGTTTTTGCACATGGCCTAGCACACGGGTATATGACTTGGCCGTGTGACCCCTGCACCTTACACACGGCCTATCACACGGGCGTGTGGTTGGCCGTGTGACCCAAGTCAGAGAGTTACATGGGTATAGACACGGCCATGTGCCTAACATCGAATGCCCACATGGCCTAAGACACGGGCGTGTGTCCCTTGTACCTAGGAAAATTTTTGAAATTTTACGAAAAACTCTCTGAGTTTCCAATTTCGTCGCGATTTGTTTCTAACGCATAAATTGGGCCTCGAGGGTCCATTTAAGGACAATTTGATTGAGTATGATTGGTTTCTGATATAAATAATAAATGCCATGAATTAATTGTATTTGTTCTTTAAACTCTGATAATGCTCCATAACCCTGTTCCGACGACGGATATGGGTTAGGAGTGTTACACTGTTACTTGGGCTCGACGATAGGGCTGGGTATTGGGTGTTACAATCAACACAAAAACAAGCAAAGGATCAGAAAATATACTATCATGTGGTGTCTTCAAGTGTGATAGGTCAATTGTAATATAATTATACAACGGGGTACAGAGTACTCCGAAGATCGAACCCAAGAGAGTTGACGATTGAGCAAATTATAGCTACAGACAAGCAAAATAAAGAGTCTAACTAACTAATCACTAAACATTATAGTACAACAAGCGATAAAATCTAGAATAATTACACTAATTTACCAACTAATTAACACAAGGACTAAATTGTAAAATATGCAAAGTTACTAAATTTGTAGTGCCCCACTCGACTTGTTTGCTGGATCTGGGTGGAGGCGTCACAACTAAATCAGGTTAATGTTCATGCTAAGGTCTCACTAAGTTAAAAAAACTGTATTACTTATTTACAAGTAAATATTCATCAAAGAGCAAATTTCTAAATAAAGTTTCGCTATCTCTACTCCACCCTTTAAAGAACTACATAATTACAATATATTCGCCCTCTTGTCGAAATTCCTAAAGGTACCTCTTTCCTATGTGCATACACTTTCCTACAATGTCCCTTGATTCATCATGATTTGGCTTGGTCCCTCTTTGATTTCCTCAATTCGATATTCTTGCAATCATAAATCCAACGTTTGTAAGTTTGAATGAACTTAGTTTTTTTTTACACAAAATATACCTATCCTACCGGGGTTCAAATAAATAAATGATAATAATAAATGCATCAACATCCTATTCATTAGGATCATTTCTCTTAAATCGTCACATTGCCTTGATCTTAATCCTGCTCCTATCCATTGGCGAATAGATCATTGATAGATTTCATTTCGATAATTCTTCCAGCCTTCGATCAACAATTGTCTTGTCATCTCTGTAGGCTTTATCCTTCCCTTTCATTAAATTCTTCCTTTCCTGTGTCCTTATAAGGTAATTCCTTAAGCTACCCTCCTAAAGGTCCCTGGGTATTTTCCTTGTAGCGTTTCGTTTCGAATCTGTTTAGTCCATAGTGAACTTATTATCATACTATAGTCTTGAATGACTTACTGACTTTTCCTTGGTTGGGACTGCTAATAAGGTGTCACGCCACTATGGCAGACTAAGTTCGACTTAGGTTGAATTGAGATCAGTTTATATCCTCGTAACCTACCTCGTTCGCGGTATCTTTTTCTCTACTGAATAAGCTATTTGGCCAGTACCTTTACTTTACTTCTTCCCCCTTAAAGAGGTATAGTCTTGACAGAAAAATTTGTCACTTGTGTCATCCTTTTTTGTAACCTTCTATCTTGGGTCCCCAGCTCACCCCTCTATTCCAAGACCCCTTTGTTGAGGTGATTAGGGTCTTATCCCTAGCCTACCATAGTCTCTAACTATCCCCTAGTAGTTCTTAACGTCTGATGCTTACTACGATCCCCAATTTACTCTTGATTTCAACTTTCTTATACACTTACCTATACGCTAAGCACTACTAACTTGGTAGTTTGCAAGATTGATTCTTGTCAGGTTGCCACCCCCATGCCTTTTCGAATTCCATTATTACTACTTTGGCTTTTCTTTCTCACACTTTTTACGCTTATCACTAGTCAATGTGTTCCTTTAACCTGTTGGCTATCCATTACCTGTCTATGCTTTTAATTTTCTTCTAATATCCTTTCCAAGGCTGTGAGGTTTCCCTCCGATTATTGCCCAGTTTATCCATCCGTGTTGACTTTTCCAGTAGATGCTCTTCCTCATATCGCCATAGCCAAACTATGGTCTAATGCAATGTGTTCCTCGTTTATTATCCTGGCAGACTCTATTGGCTCTTACACCTCGTGATCCACGTGTTTACTGTCCCGATGGACTAACATATATTTATTGTCTCGTCGGACTATCCCATGTTTAACGTCCCATCTTACTATCCATGATGTCGTAGCGCCTCAACTAGGGTCTTACATAGTATAACCCCGTGTTTTGTATCTCAACGGACTATCAAGAATGTCATAACGTCTCACATCTATGGTCTTAGTCTTGTTTACCATGATGTGTAGCATCTTTCAGTCATGGTCTTACTCGTTTTATCCTGATATAATAGCATCTTTCAATTATGGTCTTACTCATTTTCAATGTATAGCCTCTGATCGGGCCCATGGCCTAGCCACGATTTTTACTCTTCCCATATCATTCCATCCATTTCACCATTCTATACCTTGATGCTCGAACACCATCGTGTCCCTTCTGTAAGGCCCAGAGCTTTGTTCGTTACGGTTTGCACTCAATAATACCGTATGGCGGTATCTAACAAATTTACCCCATTTTATCATTCCTAACTTTTTCTAATCCCTTTTACAATTTCCCCTCCATATCAGGCATACCTAACTGGAATGGAGGATACAAGATAACTCATGCAATCATGCAGCATACTTTAGCAGTTCAGAGTTTGAGTTTAGAAACTAACCTGATGCTTCTTCGCCTTGTCTGCTTAGCTTTCCCGGATGTCGGAGCTTCCATTCTCCTAGAAGCTAAGTAAGACAATCAATTCATGGGTTAAGCTCAATAATCCCATTTTAAAACTCAGATTTCCAGAAACATGCAGAATCATTAAAATGGTTTTCTAAAAGCCCTTAACTTTGGTTCATAAATCTTACGTGCACTAAAGGGTTCAAAACCTTACCAATTTTCTAGATTCTTTATTTTTCCAACTCAAATCCCATAATCATCTCCCCATGCAAAGCTTCCATGACTATCCATCCTTTGGAGAAACCAAAGAAGGTGACGAAAATGAAACAGATTGAAGAAGAAGTTTGCCTCAGGAAGTCACTCTCCAGCTATTTATAGCCCTTCTCACACAGTCTTCAACCACGTACAGTCCACCCATTCACAATCATTTTGTCCCCCACTAAGGAACTAATTGTTTCTAATCCAAGCGAACCAGACTTGGTTCTCAACCCTATCCAATTTCAGTTACTATCTTTTCTTGATCTTCCGGTAGAGATCACCATCTTACAGTCTTTTTCAATCTAACCCCTAATGCTCCTAATTTTTCGAGTTTAAAGGAAATTCGATTGTGACAAAATTAAGCAATGAATAAAAAATGTTATTTGATTGATTTTGATATGGTTCACTAATCTTTACATTAGGGATCTAAATTGTTTAAACTCCTAAAGTGGTTCTATTTTTACCTCTTAGTCTCAACTTTACCAAATTAAGCAAATTACTTCGATTTATCTCTCGATCTCACCGGCTAACTCGGGACTAATGAATTGGTGGTCAACAAGATTACCTCTAAGTCTCACTTGCCTAAATATTCCCTTAGGGGGTCAATCCTAAGTTTTTAGGTTTATTCAATTTACTCTAATTTATTTGCAACATTGTCCCTCATCCAAAAATCAACTTACCTACGTCTCCATCAACCAACCCCCTTATAGTTTAGTTATCCATACTAAAAACTATGCTGACATACATGCAAGAAATGAAAATGCCAACCATTAACATAAAGCTTGAGAAAAAGATGAAATTTTAGATTTTTAATCTATAAAACTTACAAGAAAAGTGGAAATAAGCATTTTAACATCCGATTACCATTAACAACACAGAATTAAGGAAAGCTAGGATTAAATTGAAAAGACTAGTAAATTTTTAGAACTCGTTGGGAAAGTAGAAAGTTTTGGTGGCTGAATTGTGATTAGTTGGATTCTGATTCCAGTTCAATTAGATTGGAGCCAACTGGTTTCAAAGGGGGAGACAAAATGATTCAAAATGGATGGTGGAAATGGCCGGTGAGGATCGTGTAGAATGAGTATATATATAGGCGTGAGTGGAGAGAGAATTTTCTTAATTTTATTTATAAATCTTCTCATCTCCATAGCATCATCTTCTTCAGTCGTTCTGAAAAAGAAGGGGATGTAGATGAAAAAAGTTCTGCATGTGCAGCAGATGTGTGAATTTAAGTATGGTGGTGGAGAAATTGAGGAACTGGTAAGCTTCCTTACCTTTCTGTGCTTATGGATTGAAGAAAGGAGTAACGTAAAACTCTTAAAGCTTTTGTATAATTTAAGGTTTTGGGCTTCTAAGAACTGACCACCAATAGATTAATTGATGAATGCTTGTCATGTGTAGCTACCAGGACAAAAGAGGCTATGTCGATTCAGACAAGCTAAACTAATAAGGATAAAGAAGCGAGGTGAGTTTTTGCACTCCAACCCTGAAATACTAAGTATGTTTAAGATCATATAGGTGTATGAGTATCCGCCACTTTAGTTAACTATGCATGAATTAAAAATGATTCACTAGTATTTCATATATAAAACACATGTTTATAATTGTAAAACATGGAAGGGAATTACCGATAGGTTAGACGAAGTTAGGATTGGGAAAAATAGGTGATTCTCTTAGATACCGCCATATGGTGTTACTAAGTGCACCCATGATGAGCGAAGCTTCGGGCCTTGCGAAGAGGACACTGCGGTGTTTGAGCATCAAGGTTAGGAATGGAAAAATGGAAGAATGGACAGAGGAATAGAGAAATTGGAATTTCGTTAAGATTCTACCATCCAGGATTGCTGGGAGCAAATTGAGATGTGTGAAGCTCCGAACCTTGTAGGGGGGACACTTCAGTGTTTGAGCATCAAGGTTAAATGTGAGATAGGTCCTTCGGGATGACACACAATGATGGTTACTAGGTTCCATAGAGCAACACCACAATGGCAGTCAATAGGCTTTATGGGGCGACACCGCGACGACAGTAAGGTTCTTTGGGGCGACACCTCAAAAGAGGTCTAATGCATAAGACCTTAACTCAACTATGGCAACTAAGATAGTCAACCGAAACAGTAAACATGGGATAGTCCATTGGGATAGTAAACACGGAATATTCTACTGAGATAGTAAACACGGGATAGTCTACTGGGACAATAAACTCAAGAAGACCACCAAGACTTAAAACATAGGGGTCACAATTGGATAGTCCAAAACTAGAAGGGATGCCAAGGGATTTAAGTAGAGTTAGCAACCTGATTGGGATGATAAGTCACAAGAATGAATGAGCTTGGTAGGTCTGAGGAACATAGAACACCGGGATAGTTAGAAAATCTACTAGAGGCGCTAATGAATAGGGCTAGGAAAATGTCTCAACCCCAATTAGGGTGGAAAGAAAAAGAGGATCCTTACATAAGGAGGTATACATAGTATGAGCAAATGCTAGTCCATCATGAAAGCTGTGGATTCCACACGGTTTAAACAGGCTTGAATTAGTCCGTAGTAGGACGCAAACATATATTGGTAATTCGAAAAAGAGTCAGCCGAAAGATCGAATAAACAGATAAGGGTATCCTTAAGAGGAAACATATGCCCAAGGCTGGGTGGCCAACAAAGCCCATTAGAGGATAATGGATAGCAAAGGTCCGATATGACCATGAAAAAGGTAAAGAACTTGTTGATCTACCGAAGGTAGGGATGACGCGTTTAAAAAAGCCTCTTTAGAAAATATATTGACAAAACGAGTACTATGGCGTTGTATGGTACTCCCAAGCATGGAGGACATTGGAATCTAGTAAAGATCGTAGTTGTAGCAATTACTTCAGTAGTCGCCGAGATTCACCCGCTAGAAATAATGAATGCAATTATCAAGTAGTTTAACTATGAATTAGAAATCTCACATTTTTCTTAAAGTCTTTACGCAGATCTCATTAAGTTCTCTTGAAGTTATAAAATTTCTGCTTGTATGTAGGATAGTTAAAGATTCAAAAATCAAGAGGGACCAAGCAAGACTTTTTTAAGAGCCAAGTGAAACGCGGCATATGTGTATAGGTATAGAGGGTCACCCATAGAGGTTTTGCCTCAAGGTTTAAGTTGTCTATATAAATTATCGAGTCTCTGTCCAAAATTTTGTAAACGAACGATGGAATTAAAGTATTAAAGTTTTATTACCAGTTTAATACAAGTTGATTTAGTATATAATTAAACCAAAAATTGCATTAAGTCATTCGGGTTATTGTAGCATCTAATACCTAGACCTAGCGAGCGGGTCAGGTGGAGGGTGTCACAAGCATTCAACAGTAAAATAAAGTTCAAAGAACATAAAAGTTGAATTATTTAACAAATTAACTAAAATAAACTAAAATAACATTAAACTAAAGGTGAAATGTCATTACAAGAAAAGGAAATGGACAAAAGTGTAAATAAACCATAGCTATAGTGACAACTAACTTAAAGAACAAGAAGGAAATTTGCAGAAAAATAAATTTTACAACTAAGGAAATTGTGACACGACCGTTAAATGTTTCTAACTTTTTCAAAGCTGCAAGGGTCACATTACCGTGTGGCCAGGCCGTGTGACTTACAGCCAAGAGACACGTCTGTGTCTTAGGCTGTGTGGGCATTCGAAATAGGGACACACGGCTGTGTCCCAACCCGTGCCCATGCCCATGCTTGTGTAACTCAATGACTTGGGTCACACGGCCAAGCCACACGCCCGTGTACCAGGCCGTGTACCCTTCGAAGTAACCTCACACGCTCATGTGCCAAGCCGTGTGCTAAGCCGTGTAACAGTTTGACTTGCAACCATTAGAAAGCTACAGGGGACACACAACCGTGTCAACTAGCTGTGTGTGACACACGGCTGAATCACACGCTCGTGTCTCTGCCCGTGTGAATGAAAATAGGTCATTTTACAAACCATTTTTCTCACCCAAATTTGCATTTACCTACACCCAAAAATGCACACATACACAAGCTATAATCAAGCATCCAAAACAAGTAAAATCAACTCTTAAACATGTAGTATATTCATATACAACCAATATGCCCTTAGGCACCTCAAATAAGAATATGCAAACATGTATAATTATGTACACTATTAAATCAAATAAGCCAATAATATACCAAGCTATATTTCATGCCAATTCACTTACCATCCAAAACATACCATTTGGTACCAATTATACTACTTATTCACCTTTCATTATTCCATCACAACTCAAAACATTCATCTATCATATAAGGCAACTTATATACATACCAAAATAAGCCATTATATCATTAAGATACCAAAAACTCAACCACATCAAGTGACCATTTCTACCAACCAAACATATGGATAATATTAGCCCAAATAACCAATACATGCCATTATAACCAAAATGTAACCAACTAAAAGTACCAAAAGAGTCGATGGATAGTGTGATATAGCTCCGACAAGCTTCCAACTCGAACGAGCTTCAGAATAACTATAAAACACATAAAATAACACAGAGTAAGCATTTAAGCTTAGTAAGTTCGTATAACATAGAATTTAACTTACCGTTTAACCACAATTTAGGTAAGTAAACACAGCATATCCTAACCAATTTGGCCAAAAGCCTAAACACATGTTCACTAACATATTAGCCATGTAAATCACATATATAATCCAATACACATGGATGAATTCAACAAGTAATCACATATCATATACATGTATTATTCATTTCATATATCAATGTATCATGTAACATCACTTTCATGTGTTTCATTTAAATACCTGTAATAGTTCATATCGAACTCATATAATCTCGTAACATAACTGTGCCCGTTAAACCATTTAGAATATCGTTGGATACACGGGTAGTACACACGAGGTGTACTGAACTGTAATCCATCAATTTCTGTACATGTATGCTCATACGAGCTCTAAATCGGTATGCTCTTACGAGCTGTAAAAGGTAAGCTCCTCCGAGCTGAGTATCAGTAAGCTCATACGAGCTGAAATTGGTAACCCTAATGACATGTCATTTGTATCCTACAAATTCCTAAGGTTCAAACGGGGCTCGATAATCGTCGTACGTCATCGGATATATGATCGGTATTTATATATGATGATAATGCAAATAATATACATCTAATTCAATCAAAGCATATAATTACACAATTTAATTACACGAACTTACCTCGACGAGTGTAC
>CM025153.1:19762984-19777108 GCA_013467495.1 Gossypium gossypioides
ATGGTGGAGTTTACCCAAGTATTAATTAAGTCGATGAACTACTATAAATTAGTTGAGATTCTCATTCGTCACGTTTCTGCCGGCTGGGCTGGAGTTGTCCCGGCTTCTTTTTTCTTGGTCATTCCGTCTTTCATGTTCAACAATGTCCTTCCTTTCGAATTTCACCGCCACTTTTCCCGGCGAGAGGCCACCGTTTATTCCACCATACTCCCAATTCAACTTACATTCGCTTCCTCCCATCAGTTCTAGACCCACTATTAGGATTTCCCCACCCTTCCAGGTAAATTCTACTCGCATTACTAACATTATAATTTTTAATTTCTTTTTTATTTCGTTGATCCATTTTTTTTATAGCTGCATTAATGCTGTTTTCTTTCTTTTTCGGGATTTCCTCCTATTTTTTCTGTTGAAGGACACATTTCGGGTCTCCCAGATAGGTGTTGGTAGGTCGAGTAGATACAGCAGAAAACGAAGCGTATGCATGACATTGATAAATGAGAGGCTTGGGCGTGATCGAGATATAGCCGACCCGTCTTCTATACTGGTAAATGAAACTTTTGGGAACTGTTATACATAAACAACCCCGCCTCAGAGCGATGTTAATACTAGGGTCTAGTTCGCAACTTTTCGAATATTTAGAGAATATGCTAAGCTTGGTTACTAACACGAGGCAAAAAACTTATTTAACTCATTTCTTCTAAAGAGTAATTAGTATAAATTTAAATCTGCAATTAGAAAGATGAGTAAAATCTCTTGTAAAAAGTAAGAGCTCTTCAAATAAGCGAAAAGTTTTGCCATAAGTCAGTCATGTGAGTGGCTAAAAGTTACCAATTGTGATTAGTTATAGATAACCAAGGACTAAAACATGTGGAAAAAATAATACTCCAACCAAATCTAGCATAAGTATTTTATTGATCCATATATTTGTGTAAATCCTTATTTGTTCCGAGGCTGTTAAATTAATATCTCTTTGTGTAAATTAAACATTGTTCTTGAGTACGATGTTCTTAACTGGATGCTTTTTATGTTTGTTTTTGCAGGCATATGAACTAGTTCAAGGGAAACTTGTATGTTTTCTTCTACTAAAATACGGTATTTTGTAGTCTTATAGCTTTGGAATAGATAATTGGAATGAAAAATAGGTCCCTGGTATAAGATTTTGTGATGCATTATGTGATTGCATTCACTGGTTTGATATGGTGAATTCTAAGCCCAGATCATTTGTTTGTAAGTGGATTCAATATCAAATTTAAAAGTTAAAACCTCCTCATGCTTTTTAGCTTGTCTGACCCTCTGAAGTTCTTCCCTCTATGGTTATTGCATGCTATAATTGCTTGATCAGATGTGCTTGTTGCAAAACCATTTTTTTAGATGTTGTTTTGTGCATGCAGTGGGATACCAGAATCACCTCTATTGCCAATTGAGGGAAAAAATAATTATGGTTTTTCTTTCCGAAATATTCTAATTCTAATGTGATAAATGAGGCTTTATTTTCATTTTATAATCATAATTATGGTGATAATAATATTTAGTGTATGATAACTATGAGAAGTTATTGTAAAATGCCTTTCTTTTTTTCTCCATTTAAGAGATTCAATATGATTCTGTTGTTTCTTAACATTAAATTTAAAATGATGTTTCTGCTCGAATTTCTGAGAACTTATGCAAAAAAAATGCCTACGCAGGTAAAGTGGAGCTCTATGGTAGTACTGAACAGGTCAATTCCAGAGCCACCAACAGCTGTTCTCTTGCATGGAATTCTTGGTAGCAGAAAGAACTGGGGTAAGCACCAAATATAGAATTGGTTAATACCTTTTTATATGCATGTCATGGTTTTTTGCTTCCCTTTTTCTATCATAGCTTGCATTTGATATAGTTTTGCACCTTCTTTAGGGAATTTAATCGATCTTTTCCTTTGTGATTATATATCTCATTTGTTCCACATGAGAGGCTGAGTTATCCTAAAATCTTGTTTCCAACTCTTTCATGAGGTTACATAATATTTTTTAATTTAGTTAACATCTTGAGCTTTTTGATGTGTCTATTTTCTGCTCTGTTTGTGTATTGATGCTCTGCTGTTTGTATTCTTGGACATATCTCATTATATTTTAAGATAAAAAAATTATTGTTTGGAATTTGCATGCAAAAGGAAGAGGATTGTAAAGTACATTTGTTTTAAATGTTGCAGGGTCTTTTGTTCGGCGGCTGGCACAAGAATTTCCAACATGGCAGGTAATGAAACTTTCTTTGTTTCAGTCTCCTGGTAACTTTGTGTAGTGATACCATTGAATTAATTTGGTGGTTTTCTTTTCTTTTTTCTTTTTATCATTACTGAGTCCCATGTCTGATGTCTCCCATTTCAAAGGGAAGACTTTTATTGGTAGTTTTACAAAAATTTGATGCCTTAGAGCAATATTGATAATCATTTTGAGTTTACTTGAACTTATGATGGTATTATGACATCTCTATGATGGATATTTTTAATCAGCTTAAAATGGATTATGTGGTAGCCTGGCTCTTGAAAATTACGATGTTAACACGCATTAATGTCCACATGTTGTGGCAAGCTATTTTTGGATGATGAATATATATCGGAAATTAAGGAAACAATGCACTTCATTGATTGAGATACTTAAATTGTTAAAAGTTAAGGTTTTTTGAATCTTTTACTGAATGAAACTTGAATAAAATAGAAACAAAATGCTTGATTAATTATTTAGAAGAAAATATTAGGTTCATTTGAATCTTTAATTGAATGAAACATGCACAAAATAGAAAGAAATACTTACTACAAAGGAGAAGGACAATCAGAAAAAAGAAAAAAGAAAAAGTCTGAGGATCGAGGTAAAAACTAGAAATTAAAAAGTGATAGGAAAAAAACTATTAGATCAAAATTCAGTGTGACACTGTTAGAAAGAAAATAAATAAGAAAAGCCTGAAATTTTAACATGCTAGGTCCGAAAAGGATTAAAATAAAAGATTGAGAGTTAAACTATGAGAATATTATCAATCAACTTCCATCATTAGTTAAATACAACCAATGGCATAGCAGCAGCAGTTAGTACATTTCAATAAAATGGTTTGATAGCTTTTTAATTATAATATTACTTTCACTTAAGTCATTTCTCAAATGTGTAAAACTTGTGGTTAGAAACCACTATTGGAAAAAATAAATTCTCATATATAGTATTTATTATATTTAAAAAGAAAAAGGCTGTAAAAAATATCAAATAAAAAGTGGGAATGAATTCAATAAAAAGATAATAAGGAATTAAGAAAATATGAGACAAGAAAATATGATATTGTCAAAAGGAAAACTAGAATGGGCGGAAAGTTAAATATTAGTCAACAAAAGGACCAAACAGAGTAAAGAGTTTGTGTGGTACATGAAGGGGGAATATAAAGAAAAGATGGTATATGGTGTTCCAAGAACAACGCTGTAATCCATAAATATTGATAGTTTTTGTTTATGAGGGAAGGGGCATATTTATGTATTAGTAATTATTTGACTTGGTTTAGATTTGTACGTTGGCTGGACTTGGAAAATGCAGGTTACTAGGAATTAACTTCTAAAGCTGAGTTAAAATTGTTGATGAGATGCCATATCGTAATGATGTGCTAGGCGTTTATGATATAAGCAATGTATATTGGGGCTTGAATGGAACATAGGATAGAACAGGTTCATTGTCTTTCAGGAGTGTTATAAGCTTTGTTGAACTATTGCCAATTACAACAACCAAGTCAATGAATTAAAGATCTTGAAAATGCATGTCAGTAAAATGCAAAGCATACTTAGGAAAGTAACCCACTAATATGCCATGCAACCACTGTACCCAATGATAGAACAGAATGCCTTATTTGTGTTATGCCTTTGAATTAAAATAAAATGACAGAAAATGGTACACCAGCAGCCAATTAAAGCATATGAAAGGTGACTGAAAGCTGGTTCTTGGGTGCAATCTTCAATTTGAATACCTGTGGAGTTATTGCTGTCTCAGGATCTTAACTGATTAGGTTTGGTTTAGTTGTATCCTTCAGTGTCTCAAGTTTTCTTTAATTTACTAGGCCAAGGTGTTTGTTTGAATCTTACCGTGGTATCATTGGTCTTAGTTTGGTGTAGGAGAATTATTGGATCCTTATATGTGGTCCAACCATGGGGTTGGTGTCAGTTTTCTTGCAGTGCAGGTGAAGTTGGCCTTTTATATTGCCATGTGGCAAACTTAGGAAGAGAATCCTTTTTCTTTTTTAAATCTAGAACTCTTGTAAGGGTGAGACTGCCATATTATTTCATAATGCATTAACAAGCTTTAATGCCCTCATGTTCTGTCAGCCTTTTTTTTGGTGATAAACATATATATTAGAAATAAAGAAAATAATTAATTAATTGATTAAGATGCTTAGATTGTTAAAAGATAATGAACTCTGAACTTTTATTTGGTATATTTGAGAAGAGGACTAACCTTAGAGCTAGATTGGTGAAGATGACATTTCCCATGTAATTGTGCTGCCACTGAGATATTCTTTCTTTACTTATTTTTACTTATTTTCTTACCTACCCCCACCCTTATTTACTTATACTGCAGCTAGATGGATTGCTAGGAAGTTTAATTTATTATGTTGCCAGGAATCTTATGTACTTATGTATTTTGCTTGATGCAGTTTGTTTTGGTAGACTTGCGCTGCCACGGTGACTCAGCATCAATCAAGAAGAGAGGTCCACATACTGTTGCTTCAACTGCTTTAGACGTGCTAAAACTAGTGCGTGGTTCTTAAGCCTGACTGTCAGTTTTATACTTCAATGTGATCCTTGAATTTTGGTTTTGTTGATGGGCTTGTGTGAGAGAGAACCATAATGAGGCAGAATTAATATGTTAATTCTGATTAAGTTAACCAAGATATATTCATGAGAATGCTTTAATACATTATCATATTAATTGAACCAAGATGTAATGATGAGAATGCTTCAATGCCTCCTGTTTCATTCTGAATTTATTTGATTTTGCTTCTTTGTATCCATATTTTAGAATATTTAGAACATACCTATGCTAAATTTTGTTCCTTCTGGTAATTTATTGATTTTAACTATAAGCATGACACAGTTGATTATGGTACTTATGATTGATTTTCTAGATTGTAGCTTCCTAGGAAAGTTTGGATTGTTCTTATATCACTTAAATTCCTTTAAAGAAAAAAAGAACTTAAAGGATGATGACGTTTATTAGTGAGAAATTGAAATAATCCTTGTTCTCTGATTCAACCCCTCAATTATAATTCTTTAGCTGCTTTGATCTCAGTAGATGTGTTCTTTCCTTCCCAAGTAATAAAGAGTTTTATAAGCTAATCTAATAAACTAGGTCCTTGACATTCAAGTCTTTCATTTAAAAGTGGTTTTCCACTTCTCTGTATCTGAAAAGAACCTGAAATGTGAGAAAAAAATTTATACATTAAGACTTCTTATTCTTTTTATTAACAATTTTCTGGGTTTTTGCTGGAATAGATTGCACAACTTAGAATAACACCCCGTGTCCTAATTGGCCATAGTTTTGGAGGAAAAGGTACTTTTTAGTCTTTAGATTGGTTCATAAACTAAATTCTGGTGATATATGATATAAATATAATTAGTTGAAGAGATAATAGTTGTTGTATGCTTTCTATTTGTTTTTCAGTTGTCCTGAGCATGGTTGAACAAGCAGCAAAGCCACTTCCACGACCAGTTAGAGTAAGTTCTTTTCTTTCCCTTAGAAAATTTCAAATTCGTTCTTAGTCTTTTAGATGCACTTGTTGAGGGTGATGCACTGGTTGAGTGATAATCACATCTCTTAAGGTGGATATATCTAATCTGGGGAGGTTTAAGGAACCCAAATTTATACAAGAGCCCAGGTATTTGCAACTTGTCCAATATAGATGTGGAAAAAAGATCATGTAGTTCTATAATCAATCATAGGCCTGAAATACATACATACATACATATATATCAATTGGTTCTTTATTTTCTTGTCTCCAACGTCCAATTACTTTTCCTTATAATTTGTCTTTTACGGTTTGCTTTATAAATACTATAGGTTTGGGTTCTGGATGCCACTCCTGGAAAAGTTCAAGCTGGCCAGGATGGCGAGGACCATCCAGGGAAGCTAATATCTTTCTTAAGAAAATTGCCTAAAGAGGTGAATTATTGTGTCACTTTGTGGATCTATTTTCTCATTTGATATATGAACTGTGCTATTGAGACCATTGTCCCTTGTGTGATCTTTGATGAGATGGATTTGAACTTCCTTAATTCAATTATTTGCATCCTTGTAGATTTCTTGGGCCTTGCTATTGCTTCATTGGAACCCAACCAGTTATTTTGATGTTTTCTTTTATCTTTACAGTTTTTGTGTATGTTTTAAGAGGTAATGTGAGTAGTACGTTATCTTTAAAGAGTTTAAATGGCTAGGATTAAATTGGGTTTTTGTGTATCCAAGGGTTAGGAACATAAGCTACTGTAACTCTAGTATACATAGTCTTCCAGACGCACTGGGAAGCCATATTGTAGTTTAATATTATTTGCTAATAGGTTGGACAACCTACAGTACTTGAGCCTCTATTATGGTTTTTTATGGTTTTTTTCTTAATTATTTCCCTTCGTTGAAGCTAGGTGTCGTTATACGATCTCATCATGCAGATATTGTTTGTAAAACCTCTTCAGATAGAATTGTTTCTGTTTTTTTTTCATCCCTAATCTTAGATTTAAATTTTCTATTTACTGGTTCATTTGTACCTGGAGATAGTTACCATCTTTTTCTGAAATAATTAAACTAATCCGTATATCATTTTCTTGTATTTTCAATTTGTTATTTTGCATTTCCTGCATGCCATCTTTAGAAAAAGAGAAATATACTCTTGTTCTTTTCCTTCTCTTGTATGTAGCTCTAAACTTGCAACAATTTTATTTGAGGCAGGTTTCTTCAAAGAGGGACATTGTGAATGCTCTCATTCAGGAAGGGTTCTCAAAGGATGTTGCGCAGGTATTTTTTTCCACAATCACCAAGTGTGGGGCTCCTTTGGAGTGTTACTTCATTTCATATTCATATTAACCTGTATAGTTTTTATATGTAGTGGGCCTATTATTTATGTTTGGTGTCTAGTCACCATCGACGGCTATTATATGATTGGAGAAATACTACAGCACTTTATTTGCATGATCAGTTCTTTTATAAATGTGTTCAATGTAATATATTGTCTCGTTCAGTGTTGTTAAGGTGCTGTGCCTCAGGCAAGGCATATTTGATCAGGTTCACACTTAGTGCATCTAGGCATGCTTTTTTATAAGGTGATATGTGCAAAAATAGCTGCCTAATTGAAGTTCTCTTTAATTTTTAATTTTTTAGTTTCTCATTAAGTGTAGCTTTTTTAGTAAGAAAGGAGTTAATCTCAAACTGTCTACTTCTTAATATTTGAGTATTTAAGAATAGATATTGGTCCATAGGGAAATCATATATATCGTCCAACAAAAGAAGAAAGTTTGCTTGTTTTGTTGGATAAGTTGGACCACTTTTTAGAGTTCGGCATCCTAAGTGTCATATTTTTAGCCTATTTCATATATGCATAGACACACACAAAAATACTTATTGCACCTTCACTCAAGCGAGTGTATTTATTTCCCTTGCACTCTATAAGTGTTGTAGTGCTTAGAATGTGCCTTTTGCCCTTGACAACATTGGTTTCAGCTTAATTTGTCGACAAAAGCATGGATGTAGTTCCCTACTTTGCTAGGTAACTAAAAATTGCTCTTCTTTTTGTCTTTGTAATCAACAAAATTTCACCTTATTTTAGATCGTCTTAAATATGGCACATCAATTTGGGCAATCTACTTGACCATCATGGATGTGCTATATGATCTAAAAATCAAGTATATAATTGATTTTTTTGATCATTTACGTTCTCTTTGGAGGGCGGAACATTCTTATTCGGCTATTTTAGTCCATTCAAGATTTATGCAAATGCAAACATGTCATAGGAAAAGATACCCTTTAGTAGTTTAGCTTTCATTTTTGGTTATAAGAAATTTTAGTTACTCTAGTTATCCTGTTTGGCTATACTTCATTTGTGAACCAACAAAGCATGTTAAAGATAGAGGACTTGAGAATAGTTAAATAATGGCTAAATTACTAAATAAGCCTCTGAACCATTTCAAATTTTCCTAAAAAACTAATATCCTTGTATATATTCAAATACACCTCTTTCTCTAATTTTGACCCATAAACATTCGGTTGAGATTTTGACCCGTTTTGGTAAATGCCAACTTGTAGTGTGTACCGGCCCATATTGGTTGGTACAAAATTTTGATATTTTAAACTTTTATTTTTTTCTATAATTGCACTTAAAATTAAACTATTATTAAATTAAGTTATTGAACCTAATTAATAATTTTAAAACTTATATTTGCATATTATAAATATATTTATATGGATGTAATTGAAATATATTTGCATGTATATATAATATATAATTTATTAAAAAACTAACATTTAGACTATAAATGATACAGAATTGGCCCTAACCTGCTTGAACTCTGGACAACCCAACTTGAGAACAACCTGAACGGGAAACAATCAAACTTGATGTGACTTGAACCCAAGATAAACTGGCCCAACTTGTCTATTTGCCACCTCTGCTAAGCACTACCAAAAATTAAAATAAGTCACATGCACACACATACACAACCTTCTATGATACAAGATTTTTGGCAATCTTATAGAAAACAGCTTGATCTTGTCTCAAGGTTAACAATGTAAGATGCTAACATAGATGGAAGTAGGAGTAGCATTCAGAACCTCCTACCTTTTGAATATTGATGACATAAAGCTAATGTATCTGGATGCCTGTCAATATAGTTAAATCTGTTACCCATAGATTCTCTTCTTGAAGACTTAATACAATATGTTCATTCAATGTGCAGCATTACAATTGGAGGTACTTTTATATCTTTGTGCCCTGTTCTATGAGTTCCTTGAAACTAGCATATGCCATTATCCTGTAAAGTCTGTTAAGCATTTGCTTGTTAGTAGGCAGGGCGTATGAATTTGTATGTAATGACCTTTCAAAAATGTCTTTCATGGCCGTTTCATTGATTGAAGTTGCACCCTGTTCAGGATTGAAATGATATTGTCTTGCTGCTAGTGCTTCTTCTGTGATTTAACTGTTATGTACAAGCCAGATACTCTGCATAAAATATGTGATCTTCTTGAATTGTTTACGCCATTCTTTCTGTTTACTGATTTATCATTCTATCTCTAGCGCATCTTTTGGTAAAGAAGCCCTGAGCTGCGAGCTGTGACTTTCAATCGGTTATCAGTTCTTTTAGATATTGCTATATTTAGTTTTTGAGATGATTTAATGACCATGAAAAAGTAATAAAAAAAGGGAAGGAACAGCATTTTATCTTTGATTTGACTTCATTGTCATGTTTCTCAGATAAAGTCATATTTTTGTTGCCCCCAATTTTTTCCTAGTTTTCACTCTTCCCATGTGTATTAAGTAATCTTTGACGAGGTTGTTATTAAAGAAATTTGCTGGTTGTCTACAATTCTACCAAAAAAAATATATGTTTAACTTCTTGAAATGCTTACATCATTCTTACTTTAAATTCGTGCATCCATGTCTTGTTATTGTGTTAAAAGTATTTTATATTTATATAAAATTTAACATGGTAATAATTTGTGTTACATATATTTTATGCATTCGTGTATTCATGTCCCGTTTGTGTTTCTTTTCCATGTTATGTCTTGTTTCTTGTATATTTAGCTATTTTTTGCATGCATGTTTAATCATCTCGTATTGTATCCAATATTGCCAGCTCTACTTACTACATACATATTTGTCATTGTATATCCAGCACATGATTTGGTAATGAAGCTTATAAGCTGTCACTTCAATTGGTATCTGTATAATTTTTGTTTCTCAGTTCTTTTAGATACTGTCGGGTGTATTTTTGTGTTGGTTATAGAAGAAAAAAAATAAAGAGCAGAAGAATACCATCTTCATATTTGATTTTGACTTTATTTGTCATGTTTCTCAGATTAAATCATATTTCTTTTTCTCAAATTTTACCTGGTTTTATTCATTCAGTGGGTTGTCACTAATCTTCGACCAACTGGTGCCGCTAGTTCATCATCAAGTTTCTCGTGGGTGTTTGACCTTGAAGGGATTTCAGAAATGTACGAGTCCTATGAAGAAACAAATTTATGGTAATCGTACCTGGATTAAGCTATAGGGTGTGGTTTGGATTTTATTTTACTTGTCCATATTCAGACTGAATGTTGGTGTCTGTTATGTGACTTTTATATGTTAAATATTTCAAATGATAAACATAAAAATTAGAAGTAAAATTTGTTCTCATTTTGAAAAGAGCTTTCAACTGTTTATTATATGTTTCTTTTGGCTGCATAATTACAGGAAAGTGGTGGAAAATCTACCTCGTGGTGTGCATGTTAATTTTTTGAAAGCAGAAAGGAGTTTGCATCGATGGGCCCTTGAAGATCTTCAACGAATTCATGCTGCTGAAGAGTCTGCTGCTGATGAGGGTGGTGGAGTAGAGATGCATGTCCTTGAAGATGCTGGACACTGGGTACATCTATTGCTCTGTGCATGCTTTAATTACTTTATGTTTTCTCCTTTGCACATAACATATGCCTGGATTTACACCCATTACTTATCGTGTTGCATCTTTGGTGTTTGAATGACGTTGATGTAGAACCTACGATGTAAGAAGTATTACTGAGTTTCATGCTCAATAAAGTGTGTATAACCCGATAAATGTCACAGCTTTTCAAGAAGAAGGTTATACTATCCCACTATGATGTCTAATTTTGACAGTGTTCTAAAATCACTCTCGTCAAGAGATAAAAGCTTGAAAGTATGCAACCTATATAGAAAAAACTTGTGTAACCTGTGAAAAAGAGAAAAATACAAAATGTGCAACTTTTCTGCTCTAGAGCTCTCGTTTTTCAGTTAGCACATTAGAACATTTGGAAGTCTGGTTAGCTGCATTTTTACATAGCAAGAACATACGTAAAGCATCTACTTGGAACCATGTTCGTTGGACATGATTACAAGTGTTGGATATGGGTAGATGTCTAACAGAAGTATATCTTTTTCATGGATTTGGAGGGTCAAATCCCTATAATCATGGGTTGACTTAGTTGCATATTTACTGAATAGTTCTGGTAGTTGTTAGTTGTATCATTTGTAATTTTAGGTTTGATGCAGAGCTATTTTCCTTAGTGCGAGATTTTTAGTAATGTTGAACTTGCTTTATTTTCTTAATAGGTACATGCAGATAACCCAGATGGACTCTTCAGGATTCTTTCATTTTCTTTCAAGGGAGTTAAAGCTTAAAGGTGTTGTATGCTTTTCAAATTTTGATATCTGTTAGACTCTTTTTTGGGTTAAAGTACACGTCCAACACATTTAAATATGAATAGGAGGGTATGATCCTGAAAAGAGTGAGCTGGATACATACTTGTATCCTACAATCATTCCCGAGTACTGGTAACTTAAGCTTTGAGTTGCATGAAATCAACATTAGCCATTTATCTTAGCTCAATATTGTAACTTTATTCATATGATTACCAATCTTCTAGTCATTAAATCATTACTGTACCATAGTAACTGATAACTTACATAGTTGTTCTACATTTCTTTTTTGTTTACTTCAAATTGCCTTTGTTCAAATATGATGTGGAGTGATAAATGACTTGCTTGTACAAGTTTTATCCTTTTATCATTTATTTATAAAAAGAATGATGCTCGTTAGAAAGTGATTTTTTTTTAGGTATAAAGTTGTTTTTTTTTAAAATACAGCTGTAGGAATTAAGTTATATTGTATCATTAACTAAGTGATGCAATTAACATTAGTATTATCAAATCATTGCTACAGACAGTAATGGTTGAATGGTTGCAGATTGAGTAACGCGTTTTAATTAGTTAATTTTGAATTTTAAATCCAAGCTTTTGTACCCTGTGCAGTTGAAATTTAATTTTTCTACTTATATTATATTTTCAGGTCTAATTATTTATAATGTTAAATTTATTTTGTAAAATTTGATGGTGTGGTATTTTGAAATAAATAAATATTCACTCGAATTTAATAGAAAATTTTAACTGTATCAATAGGACTTGATTTTTAAATGTTAAAATGTAGGGAGACAATATAAATACTATTTTTATTTTTAAAATAGGGTTTAGGGTTTAATGATAAAGACTTAATACCCATAAGCCATAAAATTTATCAATTAAACTCTTTTGAACCTTTTATACTTAATTGAGTTTTTTAATTAACAAAAATAAAGTCATTGACTGACGTTAATCATTAATATTTAATGGTGAGATTGATATCACTGAGTTGTTAATAAGATGTAGCCACATCAACAAAAAGTAAATAAATTTTTTTCTTTTTTCTTTTCTTCCCTTTTTCCATTTTGCATTTTTCTTTCTTTTTTCTTTTCTTCCCTTTTTCCATTTTGCATTTTTCTTTCTTTTTTCCTTCCCTCTCTCAACCCTAAACCAAATTGCATCTCATCTAAATCATTCTCAGGTGCTTGTACAAAACCCAAAGAAGAACCTCCATCACAAGCCTCAACCCATCATCCTCCACCGACACTGCTACAAACAACCACTAACAACTTAACAACAAACCAACACCCTTGAACCAAGTCATTTTCATTTTAAGAAACCCACCATCAACTTGACACTAACAATCCCTTTATCTGAGAAGTAAAAAAGATTTTATTACTCAACACGCAGTCCTAAACAAAATTAAACAAGAGAATACACCAGAAAACAAATACACAATTGAGAGAGAGAGAGTCATGGGGGGTTCAGTGAGGATGATGGTGGAAATAGAGGAGGTAGTGAGGAGTTTAGTGGTGCACGATGAGTAGCAAGGAAGGGTGAGAGAGTTGGGAGTCCATAGAGGAGGTGAAAAAAAGAAGATTTTTTTTATCTTATCATTTTTTTTTCTATCTTATAATCCAGTACTCAATTAGGTGTAAAAGATTGGGAGGGATTTAATTTTCTTTTTTCAAAAAAATTTGGCAAAAAATTATAATCACCTATAATAAAATAATTTCTTTGACTATTGAATATCCATTCAAGGATATTCAAATATCTAATAATATATTTAACCTGTAACTAAGAGAAAGCAATTTAGATTTAATTTTTAATGAAAATTTTTGTAATGATAACTATGAGAAAAAAAAAATTATTTTTAGCCCTTGATTAAAGTGAATATAGATTAATCATTTATACTATTTCATTAAAATAAAATGTCTATCACCATTTTTTTTAACCTTTTTACAGTACAAATAAGGAAGAATATTAAAGAAAATGAACTCGACTTTCATATTCAATTTATTGATTATAAAATATATATAATCTTGATATTGCAAAATACAGTAAGACATTTAATCGAAACATACAATGAATAAAATGTATTAATATTTGGAAACAAAACGTCTACTGGAATTGTATGTATTCAATTGCTAAAATAATCTTACAAAATTTAATAAAATTAAATCATTCATAAAATTTTAATCCAACTACAAATTGCTATTATATATGATTCTTTGTATTCTTATATAGAGTAAAATAAAATCTTCAAAGATTTTAAAATATGAAAACAGAATTAGTTTATTTACATGTTACCATTACGTGTTTTGTGACCCGGTTCAAATGGCGACCTGATCCAAAAACTAGAACAGCTCGCCATCCCCTATCCGCCTGATGGCCACGACTCGCCTCACCCTGCGTCCACGACTCTCCATCCTTTGTCCGTTTGATGGCCACGACTTGCCTATCCCGTGTCCACAGCTCACCATCCCTATGTCCACCTGATGGTCACAACTCACCATCTCTTTATTCGTACCACTTCACTAGCTTGCCACTTCGCTCCTAGCTCGCCACCTTCCCCAACTTGCAAGTTCGCCAAGTAGTTGATCTGCAGTTTGCCATTTCCTTGTTCGGCATTC
This sequence comes from Gossypium gossypioides, assembly GCA_013467495.1. Lineage (NCBI taxonomy): Eukaryota > Viridiplantae > Streptophyta > Magnoliopsida > Malvales > Malvaceae > Gossypium > Gossypium gossypioides. Next base: position 19,776,994 of record CM025153.1, read on the forward strand.
TCCAACTTCACCTCCCAGCTCGCCTACTTGCGAGGAGGCCCCTTCAAAGATACCTTTGAGGTTACGTGTCAAACCTAGAAGGGTAATGTGTCGTTGTCTAGTTGTCCCCTAGCAC
>CM025153.1:19777208-19790202 GCA_013467495.1 Gossypium gossypioides
AAAACTGAAAGTTTTTAAAAGGAAAATTTTCCTAAATTTAGAAATCAGTTTTCCCACACTTTCCTATTTAAACCCCCAATCCCGTTTTCCCTCTCTTCTCATCATTAATTTAAAAATTTCCTCCAATCCAAAATTGAGTTTTTCTATCAAAATTAACTCATCCCTATCGATTTTTTAGCCTTCCAAACACCAATTCTTCCTTCAATTTTTTAAAAAATTCCTCTTTTCCTCATCAATTTCTTCATTGTTCTTCAAACGTTTTTCAGCGAATTAGATCTTTACTTCGTCGTCCTTCTCAAATTGAGGTAATATTTTGATTCTTATTTTTAAATCTAAGCTTATTGTTTTTATAATTCAAAATTTGATAAACTATTACAAGACTTTAATAGATCTAAAGCTTTCAAACCAAAAATTGGCTTAAAAATGGTGAAACTCAAAATATTCGGTTAACTTTCTATTTTAAGTTTATTTTCAACTTATTTTGAACTAATTAGAAGGTTTGTAAGCTCAATTTTATAGATCGTTAAAAGATTTTTATGAATTTTGACTTTTCCCTCTTTAATCGATTTTGTAAGCTTAAATTTTTGGAAAAGCTAGATTTGATAAATTAGGTCATTTTGATAGCTTAGATTTGCAATAATATGATATTTAGGATGCTTAAAAACATGTTTAGGGATTAGAAACGAAAATTGAGTGAGAAAATCTCTTATTTCAGTGTCAAAATCATCAATTACAAACGAGCATATCGAAAGGCAAAGAAAAGCTTATTTAACCTTCGACAATTGAACGAAAGCGATTTGGTGAATGATCGAAATTACTGTTTTTAGGCATGATTCCTTAAGTTGAATGGGAGTTTAGGTTGGCATAAACACCTAACATAAGTTCTGAGTGTAAGTTTTCTTACTCAATCTATGTAATATTACATGTGATGCTTGTATATTGTGATATGTGATACATGTAAGATAATTAAGCTTGTGACATGTGTATTTGACAACGAATGTTAAGTGGCTTGCTGGTTTTATGCATACCTAAGTGATTTAAAGTGAACGTGGCTCTTTGAGCATTTGTGAAAGCACCTGAAAGTGCATTAAAGGTGATTGTGAAAGTGATGTGTATAAATGTTTTTGGTAAGTAAGAGTGGGCATAAAACAATAATTAAATGTGTGTATAAGTGAATGTTGACATTGTGAACTCTTGGAACCATTGGATATCATTAGCATACCATAGGATTGTGAGTACTCACCACTATTTATTTATGATTGGGTGTTGAGGCCCCGGGATAACGTTGGAGAGATAAGGGAATATTGAGCTTAACTCCATCATCGGAATAGCGTAGTGTGCTCGGAGAGTGTTAGCATTCATGCTACACTTATATGGGATATCATTAGACTCTTTGAGTCATTTAGAGTGTTTGGAGATCCGGTTATCCAATGCATTATGTTTCTATACATGTTTAATAGTCACGAAATGTCAATATATCAATATGAAATGCTATGAGTATGCTTATTGCAATTTCATGATTGATTGATATAGTATGCTTTCTTTTAACTATGGAGTATGTGTTTAATTGTGGCAATCTTTGAGCACTCACTGAGCTTGGATAAGCTCACACTCTTGTATGATTTCTTTGTAGAGAAATAACTATATTTGGGGGGGTAGAAGTGAGCAAGCTAAGTGATCCAAGCACGACATTCCTCTTGAGTATGTGTTGTGACTTTTTGGTTATAAAAATAAAGACAATGTGGGACCATACTTGAGGGAATTAAACATTTTCATTTCATTGGTTTGTAAATAGACTTTTAAGGATTGTTTTAAGGATTTTTGTGTTAGAACCGTAAAATAATATCTGATATAAAACTTAACAAACCATAAACTAGGATCTGTCATGTCAAATCATCAAGAATAAATCAAGAACAAAACTAGATGCGAAAGCGTACTTGAATTCATCGATTTCTTGAAATCTATGGATCTTGCAGTTTTGATCTTCCAAATTAGCACATAAGTAATCTAGAGAAGGTGACTCTCTATTTTTTTAAAGATGAGTTATTAGAAAAATTATCTTATATGTAATTTGGGGACCATAACCCTAATATATAAATTTGGCACATTAGCCCTAATTTTTAATCAGCCCATCATCAATTTGAAATTAGTTACTAGAGTATCTACACATATTTTGACCCATACTTTATTTAATAATTAAAGCCCAATAAACCTTAACCAAATTAGAACACTTTTAATTTGGGCTAACCTATTATGATAGTAAATAATAACATGTAGCTACCCTTATTATATATTTGATTTTCATATTTTCCAACATTTTGAACTTGGTTTTATGTTTGATTGATGCTTGAGAATAATGTTTGAACATGTTTGATGTTGGTGGTGATTGCATGATATTGATATACATGTCTCTTGGTTAAGTTCTTGATGTAAATGCTTAAATTGTATGTTGGATGTCTTCACATGTTTATAATGACCCAATGGTATGGAATGAACCTATTTTGCCTTTGGAAATGCATAAAATGCAAATTTGGTATGTTGAGTATTTGAATTGTGGAATTGGAAATGCATAAAATGCAAATTTGGTATGTTGAGTATTTGAATTGTGGAATTGGAAATGCATATTAACATAGCTAATTACTTAGGGTTTCAAATTTAGTATTTGAATCTTATAGTGTAATTAAACATGTTTGAATAATCTATGTATGCTATGTGACATGTTAGAATAGAGAAGTTTGTTCAAATGCATGAGATGGTATGATAAGTTGGATGCCAAAGTGTCAAATGCAGGTTTTTGGGCTGTTTCTGAAGAAATTGCGGGTGACATCTCGATGAGGGATCGACGTTGGAATGCCCTTTTTCGCATCCTCGTGACAAGGGGCAACGTCCATATCACGTCACAGCAAGGGGTTCGCGTGATCGCGGCGTGACAAACTGTTGATTTTTGGGAAGTTTACTAGTCTTGTATTCTAGTATTAGATTTTATACAATGAAATTGTAGTCCTTAAATGCTATGAAATGCCTTGAAAATTTGCATGATTAAATAGTATATGTTTAATTTCATAAATTTACTTTTAATTTTGCAAAAAATATTTTCCGAATATTTTTCAAATTTACAATTTAGTCCTTGAACCTTTGTTTTAAAATTAAATGAGTTTTACTTGTTGGTTTTAGTTGATTCTTTGAAATATTGTTTTAATAAACTGCTATGAACTAATAACATGTTAAATTTATTATTCTATGAGAGTTTCGTTCGGTAATTGCAAATTGATGATTTTTCTCCTAAGTGTTATTTCAAAGATTTTGCTAGATAAACATGATTTTAGGGTTTGTATGTTTTCCTTGAGCTGTATGATTGATAATTATGCATGAATATTATGTGGTGTCAATGGTGGTTTTGTGGTGTGATTAGTGGTCAGTAAGGAGATCACGTAAGTGACTAATGTGACGTTCCGGATTCGGGTTGGTCCATCTCGACTGGGTTAGGGCGTCACAATGATATTTAAAAAGATTAAAAAAATACAGAAATGAGACATGTGATGACCTCTTAACCTCGCTTATAGATTTAAAAAATTTCATCATTCGTGTATCAAATAATAATATGTATTATTATTTAAAGAAACTATATATACAATTATTTAAACTCTTGAGTTGGTGTCACGAGTCAACCAGGCACCAACTCAATTAGGGAAATTACTATAATGCCTTTTATATTTCAAATCTATAATTTCTCTAGCTCACTTATTTGAAAACAATAATTTCCCTACCTCACTTATTTGAAATATGAAAGGATATTTTAGTAATTTTCTTAATTGAATTGGTGCCTAATTGTATGTGCTTCCTAGATTTTAACCCAGCGCTTTATAATTTAATCCAAATTAGTACATGTTTTTCTATTTCTCAAAATAAACATTATGTATTAAACTAATTTTAATAAACTAAATTTTCAATTAAATAATTTTCTCAACCCAATTCTAATTCCGTTAAAATCACGGCAACTTTACCGTAAAAGAATCTATGAGAAAATATATTTAATTTTTCTACATTCAACGAATTCACAATGACCAATTAATTTAATTATATTTTCAAACATCAATTAATTAACTAATAATTCAAAAAACCATAAATTAATTCTTAGATCATTTTTATGCTTAGTAAGAAAACCACATCCATTTCCAAATATTATTCATTTCTCTAACTTTATTGCTTTTATCCATTTTTGCTCATTTGATTCAACATGCAATTCATTTCTGGTTTCAACGAGCTAGTAGTGGGACTAATTGGACATATATGATTAGGGCTCAAATGATTTATAATTAAGTTCCAGCTTTTCACCTATTAATTGTAAACTCATTTAGTCACGAAGTCATTCCACTACAATATCATGACTGAGCTCTCCCTAATTGCATACCATTACGAAAACTACTCGATCAATGCTCCTCCAATAACCTTATCATAAGTTTGTTATTCTCATAGGATATCCTTAATCTCTTCGGGATAAATATATTTTCCCAATATGATCTTATTTTATCTCATGGTAACCATTACATTCCTTCATGAAAAGTTAACTAATATCAAATAGTAATTAAGTCATTCATAAAAAGTCGAATGACTCATGGCCACGATTACTTTTCATCTATCATGTAAAGCAAATGAGAGGATATCATTTTCCCATGTCTTGGTCTATGAATTTCACTATTGTGAATGACGCTACATACTGCAGAAGTGGTATACACAATGCACCAACTTTCGATTCCTTATCTAATCGAACTCAAGCTTTTACTTGCATCAAAGTATATGAATCACACATACATAGTCCATCATCCACTCAGGATTAATGTATGCCACATTATGAATGTCACAAATGACTAAATCCATAAACGAATTCTGGATCTATTTAACTTAGGTCCAGTCTGATGTACTGTCAGTCCAGTCAATCACATCTATGTCTCTATCTTTTGGGAGTCATCTGCTCGATGCCTAAGACAAAACATCTTCTCATTTAGACTTGATAGTAGAGTTGTCCATAGACTGGGTTCGGGTAAAATTTTAGGCCCAATTTATAGGCCTGAGCCTAGATCGACCCCAAAAATAGGCCTAAACTTTTGCCCAAGCCCAGCCCGGATAAAATGCTAAAACTCGGGCTCGGCCTGCCCGTATTAATTTTTTATTTTTTTATATAAAATTTTTTAAAAACATAGTACACTAAATATACTAAAAATATTAAAATAAATGTTTCATAACTAATTGAAAATAAATAAAAAAGTCTTTATACTTAAATAATACTAAGGTAAGTGCAACTTAATAAGCAAATACCCCTAAAATAGTAGACAAATTAACAATAAAACAAATGTTATACAATATCCAAAATTAACACCAAAATAGTAGCAACATAATAGTAAAATGGTAGCAAAACAGTGGTAAAAAGTAGGAAAACAATAGCAAAATAGCAGGGTTTTTTTTATTGTAAATTCAGGTCAGATCTGACCCAAAAAAAAAACCTTACTCAAGGCCTGACCCATTTTTTAAACGTCTTTGTTTTTTTCCCAAGTCCATTTTTGGGCCTATATTTTTATCCAAACCCTCCTATTTTTTGGGCTAGCCTTCGGGGCGGGCAGAATGGCCTGGCCCATGGACAACTTTACTTGATAGATGACATATTAGCATTTCAATTGGTTTGCTCATTTTTATTAGACTAAGGACATATTTAGGTTCGTCTACTAATATAAATTGTCATTTCGTATTACGATCCGACCACATAATACCGATTAGTATTAGTTAAACATTAGACAACCAATGAGCTAATATTTGCTTCTATTTTGCTTTACATGCAAAAACCACGTGACGATAATATAAAAAGGGTATTAATTTTATTCATGAATAATTTTATTAACTGATCTGTTCAAAAAACCAGATGCTATAGTCTCCCACTTGCCCTAGGGAAGTAGATGAGTCATATTTCACATTCACATTCTCTCCACGTGTTTTTTAAAACTCTTAACTAATGAAGTCTTGGTACACAGGTCCGCAAGGTTTCCCTCTATTACGACTTTGACTACATCCACTATTTTATCTGTCACAATCGTATCCCTTATGATACTTTTTATCATTGTGTTTTGTCCTCATGTGATTTCTTTGGGGTTTAGCTATTTCCACATTTTTATAGTGTCATAGTTTTTCCATACCATATATTTGACCCTCCATGGTGAAGTTAGCAGTGTAACCCTGATTGACACTTATTCATACTATGGACTTGCCACCTAGGATAAAGACACAATCCGTTGTCGATTTCATTGAATCTCAACACGTTTGTAAGCCAGAATGAATATATTCGATTGGAGGAAGATCTTTTTTAGAATACACAAGCCTATAATCCCTCATTCTCTGTAATTTCTTAAGTATATGCTTAACTACTTGCCCGTGTCTTGGACCTGAATTCGTTTGATACCGACTCGCCAACCTCACTGCGAAATAGATATCTGGATGTGAGCACAATATAACATACATGGGACTTCCTATTGCAGAAAGATAAGAAACCTTTCTTATGTTTTCTCTTTCTTTCGCCGTCTTAGGACAATCTTACAAAGAAAGATGAAGTCTCGATACAAAGGGTTGAGTTCCCTTTTTAGAATCGATCATTTCATAATGTTTCAATAACTTGTTTATGTATGAATCTTGTGATAATTCTATCACTTTTTATATCCCTTAGGATTCGAATACCTAAAATAAAATTAGTTTCTCCCAAGTCCTTCATGCTAAACTATTGGGTTAACCATAGTTTAAGTGATGACAATGTCCCTACATAATTTATAAAGAGTAGAATGTCATCGACATATAGAACGAGAAAGACCACCATTCCATCCTCGATACTTTTATAAATATAAGGTTCATCTACATTTTTCTCAAACCTAAAAGTTTTGATCACTTGATCAAATCTTTGATTCCATGAGCAGGATGCTTACTTAAGTTCATATATGAATCTAAGTAGTTTGGAAAGACTACGCTCGTTTCCTTTAGTTATATATCCGGTGGGTTGTATCATATAAATGTTATATTTAAGATCTTCATTCAAGAATGTTGCCTTGACATCCTTTTGCCAGATCTTTTAATAGAGAGCCACCGCAATGAATAATAGTATGCGGATTGACTTGAGCATGGAAATTGGAGAGAAGGTTTTTTCATAATCGATACTTTCTTTCTGAGTATAATCTTTTACTACAAGTTTGACATTGTAAGTTTCCATGTTTTCATTCACATTTCTTTGCTTCTTGTAGATCCACTTACACCTTATAAGTTTTATCCCTTCCGATAAATCTACAAGTTCCCATACTGAGTTGGAATTCATAGAATTCATCTAAGCTTTCATAGTTATTTCCTACAGCTTGGAATCAACACTCTTCATCTCTTCATCATAAGTGAGTGGGTCATCATGTTCATGTTTGGCAAACTCAATGTTTAAAACACTTCTGCCAGATTGGACAAAATCAAGCCTTCGAGAGACCCTCCCACTGCGATGAAGCACTCTATGCTGCTGATCGTTTGTAGGTCTACTATTAGGAGTTTGTTGTGGAATCATTTTTATAGGGCTTTGTGTATTTCCCAAAAGTTCTTTGAGTACTTATTTACTTTAAGGTCTGAACTCATTCATGTAATAAGTTGACGGTATCACTATTTGCTCTTTCAAGTTTTAAACAAACCACCCTTTGTTCCTTTTAGATATCCTACAAACATGCACAATTCTGTCTATGAATCCAACTTCCTCGCATCTTTATCCAATACATGGGCTAAGCATCCCCAAATCCTTAAATGATTTAGATTCGGCTTCGTGTTGTGACACAATTTGTATGGAGTTTTAGATGTTACCTTAGTTGGTACATCATTGAAAATAGAACAAGTTGATTGTAATGCATATCCCTAAAATGAGATTGACAACTTTGAAAAACTTAACATCGAACGAACCATGTCTAACAAAGTTCGATTTCTTCTCTCTGTCATGCCATTCTATTCTTGAGTGTCCAACGCAGTTCATTAGATAGAATCTCATTCTCTATAAGATACTCTAAGAACTTATTTGATAAATATTCCCCACATCAATCAGACCAAAATATTTTTTTTGGATAAACCTTGTTGTTTCTCCACTTTCGCACGAAACTCTTTGAATTTATCAAAGGTTTCACTCTTGCAATGCATTAGGTACACATACCCATATCTGGAATAATCATCAATAAAGGTTACATAATACTCGTTACTACCTCTTGCACTGACGTTCATGGGGCCACATACGTCAGTGTGCACAAGTTCTAAGGGTTTCAGAGCCCTCGTTCCTTTTGCATTAAAAGATTGCTTAGTCATCTTACCATCCAAGCAAGATTCACATTGTGGAAGATCAACCTCTTTAAGCGAACTTAAGGTATCATGTTTCACAAGTCTAGTGATTCTTTCTTGGTTAATATGACCAAGCCTCAAATGCCAAAGGTACGCCTCATTAGAGTGAGAAATTTTAAGTCTTTTATTCGAAATTTTAGTTTTAAGCAGCATGTACATCTTTGGTTTGATAAAATAGATATTATTTGACATCCATTCATTATAGATAAGTTTACGATTTCTAATTATTACAATTAGTATTAAAAGTCACGGTCAAGCCGTCTTTAAATAAACATGCAAAAAAAATCGAGTTTCTTTTTAAACTTGGTACATAGAAAATGTCTTTTAAAATAATCTTCCAAAAATTATCGAAATAAAGATGTACATCTCCCATTGCTTCAGCTGCCAAACTTGTCCCATTTCCGGACCACAACGAGTAGACTCTTATCTCTAAGATCTTTCATTTCCCCAAACCCTTGTAGAGAAACACACACATTATTAGACTTAAATAAATGGTCTATTAAATCTTCCACTAAGCAAGCTTCTATAAAATAGAGTTTCATACCTTTGCCTTTAGTACCCAAGTAATCTTTCCACTCTTTACAGTTTGCTTTAAAGTGGCCTTTCTTGCTGTAGAAGAAACACTTAGACTTAAATAAGTCTTTAGGCTTCTTAGTCTTTAGCCTTTCCACTTTAGGTGGCCTAGAGAACTTAGCCTTGTTTATTTTACCGTGCTTTCCCTTCCCTTTAGAGGAAGATGTTAGATCTGGTGCCTTGAGTGTAGTATATCCATTTGTAAACTTGTAATTTTTTCAAACAGATTGATTAATAAAAAAATTTCTTAAATTACAATTAATTTACTTTGTATTATTTTCCTCATATGATTTTTGCACAAAAAAAGAAGAAGTAAATGTTGCTCATTGGTTGCCTAATGTTTAAACTGATACTAAGTGGTATTATGTGGTCAGATTGTAATAAGAAAAGACAACTTGTATTAGTAGAAGAACCTAAATATGTCTTTAGTTTAATAAAAAATGGGCAAATCGATTGAAAGACTAATATGTCGTCTATCAAGTCTAATTAGGGAGATGTCTTGTCTAGGGCATTGGAGCGGACGACTCCCAGAAGATAGAGACATAGATGTGACTGACTGAATTGACAGTACATCGGACTAGACCTAAGCAAAATAGATCTTGAATTTGTTTATGGATTTATTCACTTGTGACATTTATAATGTGACATACCTAAATCATGAGTGGATGACAGATTATGTATGCATGACTTGTACACTTTGATGTATGCAAAAGCCTGAGTTCGAATATTTAAGTAATCGAAAGCTAGTGCATTCGGTGTACGACTTCTATAGTATGTATCATCATTCACAATAATGAAATTCATAGCCCGAGACATGGGTAAATGATATCCTCTCATTGGCATTACATGGTTGATGAAAAGTAAACGTGGTCACAGTTTGTTTGTCTTTGTGATGAATGACTTGATTACTATTTAATAGTAATTGACTTTTCATGAAGGAAGATGTAATGGTTACCATGAGATAAAATAAGATCATATTGAGAGAGCGAATATTATCCCAAATAGATTAAGGATATCCTATAAGGGTAACACACTTATGACAAGGTCATTGGACGAGTACTAAGTAGATGCTTTAGTAAAGGTATGTTGTTAGAGAGAGCTCAGCCATGACCAATAATGGAATGACTTCATGACTAAATGAGTTTATAATTAATTGGCGAAAATCCAGAACTTAATTATAAATCATTTGAGCCTTGATTGCATATGTCCAATCGGTCCCTCTGCTAGTTCGTTGAAATCAGAAATGAATTGCGTGTTTGAATTAAAATGAATAGGATGAATATAAATAGAGAAATGAGAAACATCCAGAAATGATTATGGTTTTCTTCGAAATGGAGAAATGGAATCATTTGGAAATGAATGTAGGTTTCTCAAAATGGAAATGGAAATGAAAATGAGTAATGATACATTTGCAAATAATGAGTTTATATTTTTTTAGCTATTTTAAAGCCAAAAAATGATAATAAACCATTCAGTCATAGCGAACATGTTGAATGGTGAAATATTAAAAATATTTTCTTAAAAATTTTACTAGGGGTAAAATCATCATAATTTTATCAAGGTAAAATTGGGATGAGAAAATTATTTAATATAAAATATTGAAGTTTACTTTGGGAAATAAAAAATAGAATTAGGTTAGATCAAATTGCAAAGTATTGGGTCAAAAAGGTTGGGAAGTACTCGTAATTTGACCCAATGTGAGAGAGGCCCAAAATCTCCTCATGGAATATTAAGAGGTGGTAACCCTAGTAGGAATACTAGGGGCTGCGGTGCGCCATAGTTCTACTCTAAGTAGAAAGTTGGTATTCTAGTTGAAATAAACTTCTACAATTCAACAAGGGTTCTAATTTCTCTTCCTATAAATAAATGACACCGGTAGAGCTATTAACACAACTTTGAGAGATTGTTAAACAGAGAGAATTTATTCTAAACTAGTATATATATTTTTCTAGAATAACAATTCTATCAGTTTCTATTAAAGAAGGGAGAATTTTTGTTTTCACCCCAAAAAGAAAAGAAAACTTTTTGTAGTTCTGTGTTTTGATTCAATTGGTTCGAGCCCACACTCGAAGTAGTTCGTGGTACGAGAATTGTGAAAAAGATCATTTGGTTGAAAGCTGGAAAAATTCAAGGATTGCTTATTTGAAAACACAAGTACAATTTTGGTCTAAGGTTTATTGTTAAAAATATCACAAACTTAGTTGGTTTTTAAAATTTTAATTTTTCACCGTGCAAGAAAATCATTTTCAAACCGGACTTTTTCCAACAGAAGAAGAAACAACTATGTTTGCTTCTACTTTTTGAAATGATTGACCATCATTCAACATCAACGTATAGGATTGTAATGCCTTCATGAGTTGTGTAAGCATCAGATTCTTGTTCCTAATGTTGTATGCGATACGAAAGCTTGCAAAATCCTTGGACAAGCTTTTGAACATCATCTCAATTTGCGTGTTCTAGTCCAAATTAGCCTCATTATTTGTAGCCTCGACAAAGTATCCTATAAGAGTAATCATATGGTTTTTTACCGGAGTGTCAGGTTTTTACTTGGCATCCATCAAACTAGTAATAGTCGATTGTCAAGCCAAGGAGGATTGGCCTCCGAACATGTCTTCTAGTTTGTCTAGAATCAATTTGACAGTCTTACAACTCTCATATTACTTATAAACGGTGCTAGTTACGCTTGCCAACATATAACAACAAGCTATCTTATTAGACTCCTTCCAGCGTGTTCTAGCCTCAACTTGAGTGACTAGAGGGAATTTATTATCAATGATTGTTTTTAGTTTCTCATAGCTCAGGACAATCATGAGGTTTCTTTTCCATTCCTTATAGTTATTCCTATTCAAATTTTTTCAGTGAGTATTTTTAATAATGGAGTGGGTGTCATTTTTGAACTGAAAATAGAATATTCATTCATTAATATATTTGTATTAAGCAAATATTTTGAAAACATTTTGCAACTTACAATATGAATTAAGATGGTGAGTATTACATTAAACCTTGTAGACATTTGTAAGTCGTTACAATGATAATTCCTACACCCATTGAATCAAGTCACCTTGGGGTAATCTCTATCAACTAGCAAGAACATGGATTTCCATCCAATTGGTACTGGACCTAATTCCTTAGGCATTCACATGTATGAACAATTATTTAACGTTTGGTCATCATTCTAACATAAGTAGAGCTTCTTGAGAAGTTACTTAACTAGAAGATCTTAAGAGTATAACCATCAACTCAACACCTATCATATCATGCACCACAAATGAGTCATCTTGGGACAATATCATCGAGTAACATGCTGTGACTTGTCCTCTTTAAAGTAAAAACTTTTTGTTATATCGCATGATAATACTTGCAATAGGGTTGGCCAACTATCATACGGTTACAAGATATTTCTTCTTACTTTCAGGAAATCTCCTTAGTGAGGTTCACATGACAATCCTACCTTGGGGTAGTTAAATTGTCATGCCATTACAAGAGACCATTGATGAAGGTAGTAGGTCTTGTTTAGGGACCTTCTTCCACTTAATATTTTAAAAACATGCAAGGTTTTAATGTCCAGTTTCAATCATGAGTTATCAATATATACATGATAAGTACATATTACATTCTTTCCCTAAACTATATGGCATGCTTATCATACATATGCATGAACATATATTTGCAGTCAAATAAATATCATCATGTTATCACATATAAAAGCATAAAATTTAAATGACCCTGACCAACCAAAGTTTCCATGATTTCATTCTAGGAAAAAAAGATAAAATTACTACAAAAAACACCCCAAGCATACTTTGGGTCTTCTATTTCGCTACCATGGACTTCCAGTATGGTATTGGTCCACGTCACCATCTCCGTCTTTTTTCCACTGTCACCATTGCACCACTGTAACAGCCTAATTTTGACCCTAATCGGAACAGTGGTTTCACCACACATCCGAGTCTGAAAAGTATTTTATTATTTTTTATTCTGTGTTTATTAAGTGTGAATTTACATGTGTGAAAGTTTCGTGAATTAATTTTGTTGT
>CM025153.1:19801603-19825063 GCA_013467495.1 Gossypium gossypioides
GTTAAATTAAAGTTATAAAATATGTTTAGTAAATTATTTAAAATTAAATACCAAATATAATTAGGTTGATTGATAAAGGATAATATAATCCTAAATAAAATAAAATAAAAACAATTGAATATATTCTTTATTAAGTGATAATTAGGTCCCCATTTACTCATCATTTTGTTCATTTTTTGTAAAAAAAATTATCTAGCATTTTTTTCATTGTGGGTTATCAAAAGTGTTTAAAAAATTAAATTGCTCAAAATATTAATTTTCAGTTAATTAAATTTTTTCATCTCTCTACTGAAAAATCATCAACTTTTCAATTCTTGGCAACATTGTTACCTCTAGCTACCACCATTAGTCACCGTATTCTTACCTTAAAATCCTAGATTTCACCTTCGACTGTTGATATATCAAGAAACCCATTTTACTTTTTTTTTTTCATTGGCTTCAAATGCTCCAATATTTTGATTTGTTCTTCTTTAGGATTTTTGCCTTTAGTGCACTTATTTTGTTATTACTTACTCGTAAATTTCAAATTACTTGAAGAAATAAATGTTTCCAAATGATTATTTCTATGAATGTCCTCAATGATTGTTGCATGTAAAGTAAAATATATAAGTAAATATTGACTCATTTATTACTTAATTTTAGCTAATATTAAGTTGCATTAACCAACAAGTGTTGGGTGCGATGATAAGACACATTGCACTCCCAAGTGGAGACGTAAGTTCGAACATTGGGATGACATTGTTGGGAAGGGCAGCGATGAACCCCAAATATGACCTTAAAATGGACATGAAGAATACAAAATAAATATTAAGTTGCACTACAAGTATTGGTTGTAATATAAGAAGACAACTTATATTAGTAGATAATCTAAATGGTTTATAATCCATGGGGTCTAATTGAGCAAATAACTCATGTTAGGGCTATTATGTGTCCAATTTGGGAGATAGCTTGTATTGACTATTGAAGTTGGATTGACTCTTGGAAATAGAGATATGGATGTGATTATTTAGATTTACAAGACACCGAACATGACCCAAGTTGAATTGGTCCTAGATCCATTTATGGGTTGATTCACTTGTGACATTTATGGTGTGACTTGCATAAATCTTAAATAAGTGAATGACCATATGTGCATGACTCATGTAGTTATGCATGATATAGTTTAACTCACAATAGTGGAATCATAGCTTAATTAAAAAAGTAAATGGTATCCTTTAAAAGATATTATATGGTTTATGAAAATGGAATATGGTCATGGATAATTTGTTTGATACATGATTTAATCATTTTTATATAAGTAAGGACCATTTTCATTGTGTGAAATATAATGATGAGCATGAGATAAAAATGGATTGATTTAGGTAAACTGATCTAACCTAAAAGGATCATGAATACGCTATGAGATAACACATATATGACAAGGTCATTGGATAAAAAGCTTGATATAAATAGTTTTTATAGTGGCATGTAATTAAGAGTTTAGTCTTGATACCTTTAGTAATGTTATCTTTGATCTATAAAGCTTTTGAAATAACAGTTTTTAAGACTAATTTTCTATTTTATCCTTCAAGTCATTTATGTTAGAAAACAAAAGAAATATATTAGAAAATGATTTCAAGTCCAAAAAAATAATAATTCAAAAACACTTATTTTAATTGATTTTAATCACGTCTTATGTTCTTGAGTTAACCAAATGCCTTTGAACATGTTTTAAACACATTTTAAGTCATTCTAGGCATTTTTTTATAGTAAGTATTGATACACTATTGATGGTAATGATACCTTAGGAGTTCAGTAGCCATAGTATTATCTAGAAAAGTAAAGTGTTGATACTTGTTCTTTAGGTATTAGTACGTAACCCAAAACTATCGATATTGACTTTATGGTATTGATACCCCTGTGTTTCTAAAAACTACTTTTTTAGAAGTATCAATACCAAATATTGTAGGGGGACTTTAATGTGAGAATTAAATGCTGTAAATGGATAGTTCTACTCCCCCAACAACCCTAAATGGCTAAAAGCCAAAGAGAAACCTTAAATAGTGTCCAATAATACTCTAATAAAATCAAAAGATCAAAAGCTTATAATTCAATATTCATTCTTTTATTCTTCTCATACACATACCTTGTACATAAACACTTGCTGAGTTTAGCTTCATTTATTTATTAAAGTGTTTATTTGTATTTTTAGAGCTTACACTTTGAATACACCCACATTTGAGATGTTTTTTTCTTCACACGACTTTACCAATTTGTAAATTAGGAGGGTTTCTAATTGAGTCTCTAAAGCTATGGAGGTTTTAGTTAATCCTTGAAAACTAAGGGGAAGTCTCTATCTTAGTCTTAGTAAAAGATAAGGAGTTGTAAAGGTTATTCCTTGAAAGGTATCAATTCTAAAAAAGAGAATTAAGGAAATCCTTAACAAATGGGATAAGGCAATAGAGGTAGGCACTTTTTAGAATCGGGTTCCCATTTTTCCCAATTTCATTATGTGATAATGCGATTGATTAGTTAGACTTGTTAGAACCGGGTTCTATTACCACATGGAACGATCTCACGAAAAAATTAGTCAAACTATTCAACTCTGGCAAGAGATCACAATCATTAAAGAATTTGAAGGTGAATCTATGTCGATGTGTTAGAGCATTTTAAGACGATGCTATGGAAGTGCCCACATCACGGGCTGCAAGCATGGCTCTAGATACAAATAGTTTACAATGGTGTTGATAGACACATTAGGTCTAACTTAACTGGAGCATCAGGTGGATCTCTTATGTTTCATACATATGAACGAGCCTACAAAATCATAGAAGACACGACCATGAATTCGTACATGTGACCCAATGAGAGGTTCAAGTACCAATCCAAGCCTCCAATGGTGAAAGTGATGAATTAAGAGAATGATGATGCTCGATTCCAAAAAAAATACTAGAAAAGATTAAGTATTCAGAGACCCATCAAGTTGATAAGAGTGGAGCCACATTACGAAATCCAACTGGAGTAGGTGAGCTACATGAATAATAGGGGTTGAGATCTATATTCAAATACCTTCAATCTCGGTTGGTGAGATCATCTGAAGCTCAAGTCGGGAGGTAATCAAAGAGGTGCAAACCAAGCCTAAACTCGACAAAATCCTCCTTACTAATAACTCTTGAAAAGAGTTATATTTCATACTTTTAGATCTAGTTAATTACTTGTACTTAGGTACATTTAGCTGTATTATAGGACATTTCATTAGTATTTTTCTTATTTTAGCATTACATTAGGATCATGGATTGTACTTAAATGTTAATTATTTTTAATTACTTGTGCAAAGGGTTGTGTGTAATGATGGATTGGTAGGTGCAGGTTGAGGAACAAGAAGAAAATGAGTGAAGGTTTGTCGAGGAAAAAGGGATGGATAGTTTGTCAACACAAATGTCGTGGCAATACCGAGAAGATGTCCAGTCAACACTCAAAGCGTACCGATCTTAGGCCCAGTTGAGCTTGTACTAGATATATATACCTGAAAAAGAGGAAAAAAATCATGGGCTGTTGGATTTACCCTATGGAAAATGATTATAAAAGCTAAACAAGGAAACCCTAGAAAGGGTAGAGAGAACAAAAAGGAGATCTTTAGGAGGAAAAACATAGAGGGCAGCAGTTGAGCAGAGACGGTAAAAGGAAGACGAAGGCAGTCCTTTTCAGCCACCACAGGACATTGCATCACTGGAGTGTAGGCTGGATAAGTGAAAGCTATCCTTCTGGAGTTCTTCCTTTATTTCTTGATTACTCTTTGTGAATTGATTTGATGAAAATGGTGTTGAATGCTACTTTGGATTTGAATTTTAATTGTCAACCTATGAGCTAAATCTTATAGGGTTGAGATTACTTGATGAAACTTTTATTTTCTTTAATGAATGAAGTGTAGATTTTCTTTAATACACGGTTTCATTCAATGGTTTGGTTTTTTTTATGAAATTACATGTTTGCAAACTCTAGACATAGATGGATGTACAACATGTTCATTAAATTACTCTAACTTTGACAATGTTAGGCTAATGAGATTGAAATTGAATGATATGAGCAAGTGTTTGACTGAATACTTGTAGCAACCTTTAGACATAGATCAACGGTCATACAAAAGGAAAACAAAACAGTGCAAGGTTTTGTGCTAAAGGCCTATAGACATATATTGCTTAAGGCAAGGTAACTTGAAGTCTTATTCTCGAAAGAAGCACACCATTTTAGAACTCTTTTGAGCAGTAGGTTAAGTAAGGTTTTGCCAAGTCGCCATAGCATTTTTAGTTGTGTACTTGTTCGTTTGCATATTATTCACGTGATTATTCTTGAATTTTCTATTACATTCTTACTTTTGTCTGGCTGTGACATAGCATTTTCCATTACTACGCGTATCATGATTCCTTCAAATTACCATTGCTCTCTTATCATTATTTTTGTCATAACATTAATCATATCTCACTCTAATAACTTGACCAAATTATTCTATTCTAATCTCTGTGGAGACGATCTCACATATCTCTTTATTACCTGATTCAACGTGTATACTTGCACAACTCGCATATCATTTCACATGCAACAAGTTTTTGGTGCCGTTGCCAAGGATTGAGAATTGGTGAAATTTGGTTTTGTTATTTTCTATTGTTCTCTTAGCTTTATATTACTTAGTTGTATTTAATCTTTACAGGTTTGCCGTTAATTTATGAGAAGAGGCATTCCTGCTAACTAAGAATATCCTTTTGACCCAGAGATTAAAAGAACTTTGCGAAGAAGAAGAAATGAATTCCGTAATATGGCTAGGGAAGGGAATAATCCTGGTCGAATGATCCATTGAATCCAAATAGTCAGAATGTTAATCCTCCTATTCATTGTGTGATAGATGATGAAGATAGACCAATTCAAAAGCATGTAGTTCCAATTTTATATGACCTGAATCTAAGGATAATAAGTCTAGGAGATTAAATCAGCCAAACTATCGTGTGTTTATTGCGGTGAAGACCATATGTTTGATGAAAGCCTATCAAACCCAACATCTGTATACTACATGGGTAATTTTAACTAAAATAATAACTTTTATTCCGACGCTTGGAATTCAGGGTGGAAGCAACATCTGAACTTTAGTTGGAATAATCAAGGTGCAGGGAATTTAAACAATGTTGTGAGACAGAATGCTAATACTGCACCGCCTAGTTATAATCATCCTATGCTAAGGCAAAATGTTCAACAGGGTAAAGCATAATCTTGTACCTCCATTGAAGCTTTGCTAAAGGAATATATAGCCAAGAATGATGCTATAATTTAGAGCCAGGCTGCATCCCTCTGAGCTTATGAGAATCAAGTGGGGCAGATAGCGAGTGCTTTAAATTCAAGGTCACAAAAAAAAGGAGCAGTACCATGTGATATTGAGAATTCGAGAACACAAGGGAAGGAACAGTGCAAAGCCATCACTCTCAGAAGTGGGACACAGTTGGATGATGTTGTCCAAGAAACCACTGTAGAAGAGGTCAACTCCAGACTCAACCACGGAAAGAATTCAGAATCAACTGAGAAGCATACTGCACCTGAAAAGGGTAAACTAAAGAATGTTATAGTAGAGTCAGATCATGTTGCCAACAAAAATGCCATAGTAAAACAACTTCAGTAACCTGAAGGACGACCACCTCTATCTTTTCCTCAGCGATTCCATAATGCTAAACATGATGTTTAGTTCAAAAGATTTTTGGTTGTTTTGAAGCAACTCCATATCAACATACTGCTAGTAGAAGCTTTGGAGTAAATGCCCAATTATGTGAAGTTTATGAAGGATATACTGTCAAATAAGCGCAGATTGGGAGAATTTGAGACTGCTGCTCTCACTGAAGGGTGCATAACAACGTTGATGAATAAATTACCTCCAAAGTTTAAGGACCCAGGGAGTTTCTCTATCCCATGTTCAATTGGAAATTATTATGTTAGTAAGGCATTATGTGTTTCAGGAGCGAGTGTAAATCTAATGCCCATGTCTATTTTCAGGAAGCTGGGAATTGGGAAAGCAAGACCTACTATGGCTACGTTACAACTGGCTGATCGATCGTACGCGTATCCAGAGGGTAAAATTGAAGATTTGCTGGTAAGAGTAGATAAATTTATTTTTCCTGCAGATTTCCTTATTTTAGAATGTGAAATTGACTAAAAGGTTCAAATTATTCTTGGAAGATCTTTTATTTCTACTGCTAGGACTTTAATTGATGTGCAGAAAGGCGAACTGACCATGAGGGTAAATGATCAGCAGATTACTTTCAATGTATTTGATGCATTGAAATGTGATGATGAGAATGGAGAAGGCCATGCTATTGGGTTTATAGAAACAACAGTAGATGCAGAATTTGCAAAATTTTTCCATAGCAATTCCAATAATGATGAAGACTCACTTGAGCTGAGTGGCGCAGTAATTTTTGAGTGCATTGGTGAACTTATAGAAGCCAAACAATTTGTGGATAGAGCAAGGAAGAAGTTTGAATCTTTGGATTTATTATATCGCTCTTTCAAGCCTCCTAAACCTTTTATAAAGGAACCTCCCACACTGGAGTTGAAACATTTTTCGCAATATTTAAAATATGCATATTTGAGAGACAACAACACTTTGCCATTAGTAATTTCTACAGAGTTGACGCTCGATCAAGAGGTCAAGTTCTTAGAATTCGTTCGACGATCTAAGAAGGCATTAAGATGGACCTTTGCTGATATAAAGGGAAATAGCCTTGTTCTCTGGATGCATAAAATTTTGTTGGAGGATTGCCATAGCAATTTTATTGAACAGCAAAGAAGATTGAATCCGATCATGAAAGAAGTTGTCAAGAAAGAAATTATCAAGTGGCTTGATGTTGGCATTATTTAACCAATTTCAGACAACTCATGAGTGAGTCTTGTATAATGTGTACCCAAGAAAGGAGGTGTCATAGTAGTGAGTAATGATAACAACGAGCTCATTTTGACTCGCATTGTCACAAGATAGAGAGTATTCATGGACTATCGCAAGCTTAACAAGGCAACTAGGAAGAACACTTTTCTCTACCATTTATTGATCAGATGTTAGATAGATTACCTAGGAAAGCTTTCTATTATTTTTTGGATCGTTATTAAGGGTATAATCAGATTGCCATAGCTCCTAATGACCAATAGAAGACCACCTTCACGTGTCTATATGGAACTTTTGCATTTAGATGGATGCCATTCGGGTTTTATGATGGTCATATTCTCGAACACGGTGGAAAACTCCCTTGAAGTCTTCATAGACGATTTATTTGTGTTTGGAAATAATTTTGAGGATTGCTTAAAAAATCTGGAATTGGTTCTGTGCCATTGTGAAGAAATAAATCCTGTTTTAAATTGAAAAAAATGTCACTTCATGGTTCTTGAAGGAATTGTTCTAGGGCATAGGATATCGCAGCGAGGGATTGAAGTGGACAGGGAAAAAATTGAAGTAATAGAAAAATTGCCACCTCTCACCATTGTCAAGGGTATTAAAAGGTTTTTAGGTCATGCGGGATTTTATAAAAGATTCATTAATGATTTATCAAAGATATCCAAGCCACTATGCACCTTGCTGGAGCAAAAGAGATCTTTCAATTTTGATGAACATTGCTTGGTTGCTTTTGAGGAATTGAAGAAAGGGTTGGTAGAAGCATCAATTGTAATAGCTCTAGAATGGACACTGCCTTTTAAACTTATGTGTGACGCCAGCAATTATGCTATGGGAGCAGTGTTGGGGGCAAAGGAAAGACAAAGTACTACGTGAAATATATTATGCGACTAGAACCCTGGCGAATGTTCAACTTAACTATACCACCACGAAATAGGAGTTACTGGATGTGGTGTTCGCATTCAATAAATTCCACTCTTATCTAGTTGGTACCAAGTTCATAGTCTACACAGATCACTCCGCTATTAAATATTTGGTGAGCAAGAAAGATGTCAAGCCAAGATTGATTAGGTGTATACTCTTGCTGCAGGAGTTCGACTTGGATATTAGAGATCGAAATGGGACGAAAAATCAAGTGCCTGATTAATTGTCGAGGTTAGAATCTGAAAATGAAGACGACAATGACAAAATTATTAAAAAATAATTTCTAGATGAGCAACTGTTAGTTTCCATGGCATTACCTTGGTATGCCGATATAGTGAACTTTTTAGTTAGTGGTGTGATGCCACTTGACCTGAATAGCCAAGGAAGAAAAAAATTCCTTCATGATGCCAAGCATTATTATTGGGATGAACCTTTCCTATTTAAGCATTGTGCTGATCAGATAATTAGGAAGTGTGTCCCTGATGACGATATACATAGCATTCTGCAGCATTGCCATTCAACTCCTCATGGAGGACACTTTGGAGGAATGACAAAGTCTGCTAAAGTACTTCAGTTAGGATTTTATTGGCTGAGTCTGTTCAAAGGATGCTCATGAACTTTATCAGTCGTGTGAGTGTTGTCAAAGGACATGAAATCTATCTAGGAGACATGAAATGCCGCTGCAAAATATTCTAGAGATTAAATTATTTAATGTATGGGGAATAGACTTTATAGGTCCATTTCCACTTTCATTTGGAAACCTGTACATATTGTTGGCAGTGGACAATGTCGCTAAGAGGGTCATAGCTGTTGTGCTTCCTACTAATGATGCAAAGTCAGTAATGAAGTTCTTGCACAAGAATATTTTCACAAGATTCGGTACGCCTAGAGCCATTATTAGTGATGAATAATCTCATTTTGATTCTAAGCTAGTGGCTAATGCTTTGCATCAGTATGGGGTGAAACATAAGATTGCCATCCCCAAACAAATAGACAGGCTGAAGTTCCTAAAGAGAAATCAATAAGATTGTAGAAAAAGTGGTGAACCCAACTCGTAAGGATTGGTTCTCCAGACTGGATGAAGCTTTGTGGGCCAATCGTACTGCATTTAAAACACCATTGGGGATGTCACCTTTTAAGCTTGCTTATGGAAAGCCATGTCACCTACCTGATGAGCTCGAGCACAAAGCATTTTGGGCTATTAAAAAGCTGAACATGGATTGGGTCACTACTGGCCATAAAAGGTTGTTAGAACCGAATGAAATGGAAGAATTCAGGGCACAGGCATATGAAAATGCTAAACTGTACAATGAGAAGACCAAGCGTTGGCATGATAATAGAATTATTACAAGGCAATATGATCCAGGGCAACAGGTGTTGCTATTCAACTCTAGGCTTAAATTGTTCCCTGGTAAATTAAAATCTCACTGGTCAGGTCCCTTTGAATTAGCTCAAGTATACTCGCATGGGGTTGTTAGTATCAAAAACCTAAAAACGAGGGTCACATTCAAAGTTAATGGACAATACTTGAAACACTACTCGGGTGCTCATGTGGATCGTGACAAGCGATCCATTGACCTCTAAGATGTTTGAGTTAGCAGTTTGTTTTTATTTTTCCTCTCTTTAATTACTTTACTTTCATTAAATTATCTATTATCATTAATTTTTAATGTTGTTTTATTTTTGTTTTTTTATTTTAGTTTAATGAGCAATTTTTCTCGATTTTCAGAGATAAAATAAAAGTGTGGGATTATCAGTTGTGATACTAAGAGGACTTTACTGCCACATCTCAAAAGTAAATTATGCTGCGAAAAAATAGGTAAATGTATGTGGAGGTATGAGGTAACATGGGTTGACCGAATAGAAAAGTCTAAGGGAGAAATTTTTGGATAGCTGGGCCCATTCTGTTACTTAGGTAGCCCAATGAGGAAATGCCAAAACTTTTATTTTAGGGCTAGGTCACCTCACATTTCCCCCTAAAAATCCCCTTATCCTTCCCCACCTCTTCGCTCCAAATTCCTGAAGATGTAGAGGAGCTAGCTCAAACTCCTAATACCAGAGCTTAATCTGTGAATTTGGGAACTACTGCTAATGAAGGGGACACTGTTGCTGAGGACCTGAAACGATGATAGCATTAAATTGTAAGCACGAAAAAGAAGAAGCAAAAGATGAAACTGCCACTACCACTACTGCCACCACGAAAGGTAAGGACTCTGTTCCACCCACCCCATCAGCTTCCGCGACTGCACAAGACTGTGACATTAATCATCTTATTGATAAGCTCACGAAAATTGAAAAGGATGGGGATGAAATAAACCCCATGAAGAGGAAGCTGCGGTATAAAGTCAGTACTCGTAAATCCACTCACATGGCCAAATGAAGTAACTACACTCCAGTCCAAGCCAAGGAAGTTTTTTTCCTTACCTCTTGCATTTTATTTCTTTTGCCATGACATTTTCTATACATATCTATATTTTTGTTTTTCTGTTACATATCTGTACATGCATTGAGGATAATGCATCCCTCAGGTTTGGGTGTTTATTTTGCATTTAGGCTGCGTTATATATCTAGTACATCTACTCATTCTAGTCTTATTATTTTTTTTGCCATTGCTACGTAACTACTAAGTACTATTTTATCTATACAGAGTACAATTTTTACTTATGATGTTCGATGATAAGCTTGAATTCTTCAATACACTTAGATCATGTGATAGGGGATTAGGTGAATTTAGCTTAGCTTAGGTGTCTTGAAGATTACCTCCTAAAAAGGAGATGTCTTAACCTCAGGTTTTTTTTGGATTATAACAAGTATCTTTTAATGCACTTAGAGACTTTTGAAGCCAAACTCAGTCACAATTCCACAGCATTACTTAAATAAAGGACAATAGACACTCCAATGCTTAGAATTGTCAAGTAAGTCAGTACCACTTTGTTTGCTCCATCGTGCTATTGACTAGAAAGGTGAGTCCAAGTAAGAGTGTGTAATAAAGAAAAGAAAATTAGGGGCACTCCATTGTAGTAACAGGCTAAGTAGTTAAGGAGGTAGTTGCTTACTCCATCCATCTTCTAAGTTAAAAGCCTTAGCTTCAAGAGTAATTTTTATTTAAATTGTGACATGATTGAGTACTTGGTAATTCAATGTATGCTCCTTTGTGATTATCAAGTCAAAGAATTTTGTGACATGCTAAATCCCTTAATGTACTTAATAAAAAAAAGAAAAACACAAATACAAATAAATATTTCACGAAGGCTTAAAGAAAAGGGGTTACAAAGGAGCTTGAGTTTAGGTAGCAAATGAACTGAGTAAATTGGTGGATTTTTGCTATGGCTAGAAAGCATAGATAAGTAAGTACTTAGGATTTTTTTTTAGGGAGCAATTTTATGCGCTACCTTTGTTGAGCAAACCTTTGAAACTCTAACAAGTTCAGAGAGACAAAAGATTGCTAATAATTGAAGTATATATTGTTCTTTTAATGGACTGGCAGTACAAGGTGGTTATGTACGTAGACAAAAGTCGTTGCATTCATGTATATTTTTCTTGAGGACAATAAATAACTCAGGTTTAAGGTGTGATAACTCTTGAAAAGAGTTATATTTCATGCTTTTAGATCTAGTTAATTGTCCGTACTTAGGTACATTTAGCTGCATTCTAGGACATTTCATGAGTATTTTTCTTATTTTAGCATTACATTAGGAGCTTGGACTGTACTAAAATGTTAGCCATTTTTAATTGCTTGTGGAAGGGTTGTGTATGGTGGTGGATTGATAGGTGCAGGTTGAGGAACGAAAAGTAAATGGGTGAAGGTTTGCTGGGGCAAAAGGTGTGGACAATTTGTCAACACGAATGTCATGGAAATGCCAGGAAGATGTCCAGTCAGCACTCAAAGCGTACCGATTTTAGGCCCAATTGAACTTGTACCAGATATATATGCGAAAAAGAGGGAAGAAAATCATGGGCTATTGGATTTACCCTAGGGAAAACGATTATAGAAGCCAAAGAAGGAAACCCTAGAAAGGGAGGAGAGAACAAAAAGGAGATCCTTAGGTGGAACAGAGACGGGAAAAGGAAGACGAAGGCAGTCCTTTTTAGCCACCATAGGTCACTGTATCGCTGGAGTGTGGGTTGGATAAGCGAAAGCTATCCTTCCAAAGTTCTTCATTTATTTCTTGATTACTCTTCGATTGATTTGATGAAAGCGATGTTAAATGATACTTTGGATTTGAATTTTAATTGCCAACCCATTAGCTAAATCTCATAGGGTTGAGATTACTTGATGAAACTCTTACTTTCTTTAATGACCGAAGTGTAGATCTGCTTTCATACACTGTTTCATTCAATGGTTTTTTTTTTTATGAAATTACATGTTTGCAAACTTGAGACATATATGGATGTGCATCATGTTCATTAAATTAATCTAATTCTGATAAGGTTATATTAATAATATTTAAATTGAATGATATGAGCAAGTGTTTGACAAAATACTTGTAGTTGCCTTTAGACATAAAGAACCGATCATACAGAAAGAAAACAAAACAGTTCAAGGTACCATGCTAAAGGCCTATACACACATAACACTTAAGGGAATGTAACTTGAGGTCCTGTTCTCAAAAGAAGCGGGTCATTTTAGAACTCTTCTGAGTAGTAGGTTGAGTATGGTTTTGCCGAGGCATTGTTGTTAGTAAGGGCAGGTTCTCAATAATCCTAACCTTCCAAATCAACATCGTAGATCATCTATCCTTTGCCGTAGTATCTTCGCCATATTATTTTTAGTTGTTTACTTGTTCATTTGCATATTATTCACGTGATTATTCTCGAATTTGCCATTGCATTCTTACTTTTTCTGGTCGTGACATAGCATTTTCCATTACTGCAAGCATCATTATTCCTTCAAATCACCACTGTTTTCTTACCATTATTTTTGTTATAACATTAATCATACCTCACTCTAATAACTTGACTAAATTATACTGTTTTAATCCCTGTAGAGACGATCTCACTTATCACTTTATTACTTGATTCAACGTGTATACTTGCACAATTCACATATTCTTTTACACGCAACACTGCCATTACAACAATGATTCGTGGGGAATGTCCACGCTGCATGTGGTCAAAGATTTGATCGACTTGAGGGGGAGATGCAAACAATGAAGACGGACATTCAACAAGTCCAAGTTACATGTGGACAACTTGAATCCAGAATGGATAACCTCTACGACCAAATGAGCCAATTAATGGCGATGTTTCAAAAGTAATATGGTCAGAGTCTCCTCAGCAATATGAAAAATAATCCCAGAGAGATGGAAAGGAGCATGTAAAGGAGGTCGCGGTGAGATTGGGCAATGAATTGAACCCGCCAACCAAACCCATCCATGAAGAGGAGAAAATTATAGAAGATGTCAACAAGCCTACAAAAGAGGAGCAAGTCGAGCACCATAAGCCAATTGAGGAGGTAGACAAACTGGTGCCTAATCCGGTAATCTCAACTCAATGCCTAACGAAGATACCTCTAAGTTAAAAGATCTAGGTAACTTTACAATTTTAATAGAGATTTGGGATCAATATTGTAGCAAAGCCCTTTGCGATTTAGGGGCTAGTATAAATTTAATACCCCTATTGATTTATCAAAAACTCAGATTTAGGGAATTAAAAAACACTTAAAATTTGCTATAACTCGTCAATAGATCCTTGGTACACCTGAAAGCTGTACTCGATGATGTATTGGTCAAGGTATAG
Source organism: Gossypium gossypioides (assembly GCA_013467495.1). Taxonomy (NCBI): domain Eukaryota; kingdom Viridiplantae; phylum Streptophyta; class Magnoliopsida; order Malvales; family Malvaceae; genus Gossypium; species Gossypium gossypioides. The sequence goes on from CM025153.1 coordinate 19,815,168, forward strand.
GGATTTATAATCCCCGTTGACTTTGTAGTCCTCGACTTTAAAGAAGATTGGGAAATCCCCATTCTGTTGGTTAGGCCATTTCTGACCACTTTTAAATCAACCATTGATCTCGAGTGAAATGAGCTAATCACAAAAAATGATGATGAAATAGAAGTCTTCAAATGTGGCCGCAATTCCCAAATTGAGGGATTAGTTAGGGAGAAATGTTATGTTTTTTTAATTTAATCCATAATGGTTTTGATCAAAGGCATTTCCCAAGCTATGCATGTGTATTCATAAGGTGAGAGAATGAGACAAATGGCTTTGGTGGGCAAAGAAGGGATCGGAAGGCATGCGATGGGCGTGAAAGATGATTGAAGTCAATGGTGAAATTTAGAGAATTGTCGGACACGTCCAATAGTGCGGCATAGCATCAACCATTGAACTTTAACAAATGTGTAACATTTTGTAAATTAGTTTCAATTTCTAGTTTTTAGTTAGATTTTAAGATAATTAGGATGTAATTACGTAATTAGGATGTATGCTCCTTTGTGATTATCAAGTCAAAGAATTTTGTGACATCCTAAACCCCTTAATGTACTTAAAAAAAGAAAAAAAAACAAATACAAATAAATATTTCATGAAGGCTTAGAGAAAAGGGGTTACAAAGGAGCTTGAGTTAGGTAGCAAATGAACTGAGTAAATTAGGGGATTTTTGCTATGGCCAGAAAGCACAGATAAGTACTTAGGAAATTTTGTTTTTAGGGAGCAATTTTCTGCACTACCTTTGTTGAGCAAACCTTTGAAACTCTAACAAGTTTAGAGAGACAGAAGATTGCTAAGAATTAAAGTATATATTGTTCTTTTAATGGACTGGCAGTACATGGTGGTTATGTGCGTAGACAAAAGTCGTTGCATTCATGTATATTTTTCTTGAGGACAATAAATAACTTAGGTTTAAGGTGTGATAACTCTTGAAAAGAGTTATATTTCATGCTTTTAGATCTAGTTAATTGTCCGTACTTAGGTACATTTAGCTGCATTCTAGGACATTTCATGAGTATTTTTCTTATTTTAGCATTACATTAGGAGCTTGGGCTATACTTAAATGTTAGCCATTTTTAATTGCTTGTGGAAGGGTTGTGTATGGTGGTGGATTGATAGGTGCAGGTTAAGGAACGAGAAGTAAAGGGGTAAAGGTTTGCTGGGGCAAAAGGTGTGGACAGTGTGTCAACACGAATGTCGTGGAAATGCCAGGAAGATGTCCAGTCAGCACTCAAAGCGTATCAATTTTAGGCCCTGTTGAACTTGTACCAGATATATATACGCGAAAAAGAGGGAAGAAAATCATGGGCTATTGGATTTACCCTAGGGAAAACATTATAGAAGCCAAAGAAGGAAACCCTAGAAAGTGAGGAGAGAACAAAAAGGAGATCCTTAGGTGGAAGAACATAGAGGGTAGTGGCTAAATAGAGACTGGAAAAGGAAGACGAAGGCAGTCCCTCTCAGCCATCACAGGACAATGTATCATTGGACTGTGGGCTGGATAAGCTAAAGCTATCCTTCCGAAGTTCTTCCTTTATTTCTTGATTACTCTTCAATTGATTTGATGAAAACGATGTTAAATGATACTTTGGATTTGAATTTTAATTGCCAACCCATGAGTTGAATCTCATAAGGTTGAGATTACTTGATGAAACTCTTACTTTCTTTAATGATCGAAGCACAGATTTGCTTTCATACACTGTTTCATTCAATGGTGTTTTTATGAAATTACATGTTTGCAAACTCGAGACATAGATAGATGTGCATCATGTTCATTAAATTAATCTAATTCTGATAAGGTTAGATTAATGATATTTAAATTGAATGATATGAGTAAGTGTTCGACAAAATACTTGTAGTTGCCTCTAGACATAAAGCAACGATCATGCAGAAAGAAACCAAGAAAACAATCATGATCCACTCAGGCATTGAGTAATCTCAATGCCAATTGATTCCATAATATGAAAGTTGAATGATTTTTTCTTTGAATGACTGGGTGATCATTTATACAAGAACGTGGGTTCGATCCCACAATGTTTGTTTACGATGAAATATGGGAGTTGCTATAATTCCATCGTTGGAACAAATTTTGAGCAACCCCAATCAAAATGATGGTTGACATGGTAATTTATGAATTTTACGCATCCCTGAAAGATAGGGAGAATCGTAAACAATAAGAGACGAGACTATCACTCGCATGGTTGTGTGAGGTAAAGAGCTGCTCATTGCACCTTATGTGATTTGCCAACACTACGATGTCCCGTATTATACCCATGACCATTTGGGTATGTTAGATTTAGTTACATTTGAAGACTTTGATATGAAGGGTATAATTAATTACTTGACGGAAGGGTATGGCGAGTGGACTTACCAAGCCAATTTCGAGTTACCCCTAAAAATTAACACGGCCATCATGTTTCTGTTGACCAAGATGTGGATGCAATTTATTTTCACCCGCTTGGGTCCTATCCATAGTTCCTCTAACGTCATCACCTATCAAACGATTATGTTTTATTCCATCCTGCAAAGAGAACAAATTTGCATCAACCGTTGGATCAAGGAGAAGATGCTCAAGTACATATGACATCGGAAGCAAATTATGTGCTTCCCGCATCTAATTATTGCCCTATGTTGCCAAGCCATCATCCCTATGTCACCAATTGAGCCATTTACGAGACCCACGAGGAGCGTGATTGAGGACAACTTGTACGACTAGTTCCTAGAGCTCCAACGTAAGTAAAACCGGGAAAAGGAGCAAAGAAAAAAGCATAGGAGCAACATTCAGGGGTCGATAAAGAGGAAGGGTAAGACACACATGTCAAAGACGATGGGCCTCACGGATATACTGGTATCGAAGTGGCATACCTATTAGATGCAAGACATGGGAGACATTCTGATCTGCGTTGCAGAGTTGAATGGGTGGCCCACACCAGCACCACTCCCCAACATGTTCGAGAGGTTCCCACCACCAGGCGAGGAGGGTGTTGATGATGATGATAATGATAAGGATGAGGAGGAGGAGACACCTATCACACCACCAGGCTATGAACGGATATTTCGCCCAGACCGCTCATTGGCAAAGGACGAGGTGATCTACGACCCGAGCCTGCATAACCCAACCCAGCTTCGGAAAGGCGGGAACAATAGCATCGGTGGGGTACGATAGGGGCAAGACTTAGATGATGAAAGAGTCAGAATCTGATTCTGACTAGTTTTGAACTTTTTTATATATATTTGAATTTTTTACTATATTTTTATTTGGGATGATTTTTAATTTTTCATTAGTTTTAATTAGTTAGGATTTATTAGTTTCTATATATGATTGTGTGCTTTTAATTTTTCTTTTTAGGAACCCCACAATTTTTTCGACACTACCATTGTAAGCCAAAACCAAAAGGAGAAGTAGTGATAACTCTTAAAAAGAGTTATATTACATGCTTTTAGATCTAGTTAATTGCCTGTACTTAGGTACATTTAGTTGCATTTTAGGACATTTCATTAGTATTTTTCTTGTTTTAGCATTGCATTAGGAGCTTGGACTGTACTTAAATGTTAATCATTTTTAACGGCTTGTGGAAGGGTTATGTGTGGTGGTGGATTAGCAGGTGCAAGATGAGGAATAAGAAGTAAAGGAGTGAAGGTTTTCCAGGGTAAAGGGTTGGATAGTTTGCCAACACAAATGCTATGGCAATGCCGGGATGATGTCTAGTCAACACTCAAAGCATACTGGACTTAGGCCCGGTTGAACTTGTACCAAATATATCTACTTGAAAAAGAAGGAAGAAAATCATGGGCTTTTGGATTTACCTTAGGGAAAATGATTATAAAAGCCAAAGTAGGAAACCCTAAATGGGGTAGAAAGGCAAACAAGAAAACATAGAGGGTAGCAGTTGAGTAGAGACAGGAAGAGGAAGACGAAAGCAGTCCCTCTCAACCACCATAGGACATTGAATCGCTGGAGTGTAGGCTAGATAAACGAAATCTATCTTCCTAAAGTTCTTCCTTTATTTCTTGATTACTCTTCATCAATTTGTTTGATGAAAACTATGTTGAATGATACTTTGGATTTGAATTTTAATTTCCAACCCATGAGTTAAATCTTGTAAGGTTAGGACTACTTGGTGAAACTTTTATTTTCTTTAATGACTGAAGCATAGATCTGCTTTAATACATTGTTTCATTCAATGGTTTTTTTATTATAAAATTACATGTTTGTAAACTCTAGACATAGAAGGATATACATCATGTTCATTAAATTAATCTAATTCTGACAAGGTTGGGTTAATGAGATTGAAATTGAATGATATGAACATGTGTTCGACCAAATACTTGTAGCAGCCCCTAGACATAGAGCAATGTTCATACAGAAAGAAAATAAAATAATGCAGGGTACCGTGCTAAAGGCCTATAGACATATATCGCTTAAGGCAAAGTAACTTGAAATCTTATTCTCAAAACTCTTTTGAGTAGTAGATTGAGTATGGTTTTGCCGAGGCATTACTGTCAGTAAAGGAAGATTCTTAGTAATCCTGACCTTCCAAATCAACATTATAGACCCTCTATCCTTTGCCGTAGTATCTTCGCCATAACATTTTTAATTGTTCACTTGTTCATTTGCATATTATTCATGTAATCATTCTCAAATTTGTCATTGTATTCTTACTCTTGTCTTGTCATAACATTTTTCATTATTTATTAGTTACACATATTACACACATCATTATTCCTTCAAATTATCGCTGCTTTCTTATCATTATTGTTGTCATAACATTAATCATACCTCACTTTAATAACTCAACCGAATTATATCGTTCTAATCCCTGTAGAGATGATGTCACTCATCACTTTATTACTTGATTCAACGTGTGTAATTGCACAATTTGTATATCATTTTACACGAGACAAGTTTTTAGCGCTATTTTCGAGGATTGACAAATGGTGAAATTTTGTTTTGTTATTTTTTTCTTAGTTTTATTTAACTTATACAGGTTTGCCATCAGTTTATTGCAATAGGTATTCCTGCTAGCGAAGAGTATCCTTTTGACCCAGAGATTGAAATAACTTTGCGATGGAGAAGAAGTGAGTTACGTAATATGGCTAGGGAAGGAAATGATCCTGGTCTCAATGGTGATCCAATTCTCGGGATGTTAATCCTCCTATTCATGGTGTGATAGATGATCGAGACAGACCAATTCAGGAACTTATTGTTCTAGTTTTGGATGATTTGAATTTAGGAATAGTAAGACCATACATACAAGCTCAAAAATTTGATTTAAAACCGATAATGTTTCAAATATTACAAACAGTAGGACAGTTTGGTGGATTACCCACTGAAGGTCCAAAACTGAATTTAAGAGTTTTTCTAGAAGTCTTGACTTGTTTAGACAATAGGGTGTTCTTGAAGACGCTTTGCGACTTAAATTGTTCCCATATTCTTTGAGAGATCATGCAAGAGCATGTCTGAATGCTTTACCGTCGAGAACAGTGGCATTATTGAATGATCTTTCCTAGAGATTTTTGCTACGGTATAATCCACCAAATATGAATGTCAAGCTTAGAAATGACATCACATATTTTAAGTAATCGAAGGATGAAATGCTATATGATGCTTGGAAACGATTTAATAAATTACTTTGGAAATGTTTGATGTATGGATTCCAGCACTGGACACAGATAGAGATATTTTATAATGGGTTGAATGCGCATACGAGGATGGTAGTTGATGCTTTTGCCAATGATACCTTGTTTGATAAATCTTATAGTGCAGCGTATGAGATTTTAGAAAAATTTGCCAACAATGATTATCAATATCCTACCACGAGAGTTGGGACGGGTAAAAAAGTTGCTGGTACCATGGAGGTTGGTGCAATCACTTCGTTGGCAGACTAGGTATCTTCTTTAACTAATATGATCAAAACAATAAAGAGACCCACTATAGTCCACGAGATGAAATCAGCCAAACTATTGTTTGTTTATTGTAGAGAAGACCATGTGTTTGATGAATGCCCATCAAACCTAGCTTCTGTATACTACATAGGTAATTTTAATCGGAACAATAACCCTATTCCAACATCTATAGTCCAGGGTGGAAGCAACATCTGAACTTTAGTTAGAATAATCAAGGTGAGGGGAACTTAAACAATATTGTGAGACAAAATGCTAATAGTGCACTGCCTGGTTATGATCATCCTATACCGAGGCAAAATGTTCAACAGGGTCAAGCATCATCTTCTACCTCCATTGAAGCCTTGTTAAAGGAATATATGGCTAAGAATGATACTATAATTCACAGCCAGACTGCGTCCCTCAGAGCTCTTGAGAATCAAGTGGGGCAAATAGCAAATGATTTAAATTCAAGCCCACGAGAGCATTATCAAGCGATACCGAGAATTCGAGAACACAAGGGAAGGAATAGTACTAAGCCATCACTCTCAGAAGTGGGGCACAATTGGATGATGTTGTTTAAGACACCACTCTAGAAGAGGCTGACTCCGGACTCAACCATAGAAATAATTCAGAGTCAATTGAAAAGCATACTACACCTGGAAAGGGTAAACAGAAGAATGTTGCAGCAGAACCAGATCATGTTGCCAAAAAAAATGCCACAGCAAAACAATATCAACAACCTGAAGGACGACCACCTCTACCTTTTCCCCAGCGATTCCATAATTATAAATAAGATGTTAAGTTCAAAATTTTTTTGGATATTTTGAAGCAACTCCACAATAACATACCGCTAGCAGAAGCATTGGAGCAAATGCCCAATTATGTGAAATTCATGAAAGGTATATTGTCAAAGAAGCACAGATTGAGAAAATTTGAGACTATTGCTCTTACTAAGGGTGCACAACAATGTTGATGAATAAATTACCACCAAAGTTTAAGGACCCAAGGAGTTTCACTATCCCATGTTCAATTGGAAACCATTATGTTGCTAAGGCATTATGTGATTTAGGAGCGAGTGTAAATCTAATGCCTATGGCTATTTCTAGAAAGCTATAAATTGGGAAATGAGAGCTACTACAGTTACATTGCAACTGGCTGATCGATCTTATGTACATCCGGAGGGTAAAATTGAAGATGTGCTGGTAATAGTAGATCAATTTTTTTTCTACATATTTCCTTATTTTAGAATGTGAAGCTAACCAAGATGTGCCAATTATTCTGGGAAAGCCTATTTTTGTACTGGTAGGACTTTAATTGATGTGCAGAAAGGCGAACTGACCATGAGGGTAAATGATCAGCAGATTATTTTTAATGTATTTGATGCCTTGAAATGTGATGATGAGAATGAAGAATGTCACGTCATTGGGTTGATAGAAACAACAGTTGAGGAAGAGTTTTCAAAATTTTACCACAGCGATTCTGATAGTGATGAAGACTCACTAGAGCGGAGTGACACAATAATTTTTGAGGACATTGGTGACTTATAGAAGCCAAGTACTTTGTGGATAGAGCAGGGAAAAAATTTGAATCATTGGATTTATCAGATCGATCTTTCAAGCCTCCTAAACCTTCTATAGAGGACCCTCCCACACTAGAGTTAAAGCCTTTGCTGTAGCATTTAAAATATGCTTATTTTAGAAAAAAAAACAACATTTTGCCAGTAGTTATTCTGTTGAGTTGACACCCGATCAAAAGGTGAGGTTGTTGGAAGTACTCCGATGATCTAAGAAGGTATTGGGATGGACAATTGCCGACATCACGGGAATCAACCTTACTATCTGTATGCATAAAATTTTACTGGAGGATTGCCATAATGATTCTATTGAACAACAAAGGAGCTTGTTTTCTAGTCAATTTAGAATTTTATATTTTGTTTTCAATAATTAGGCCTTATGATAGAAAGTTAATAAAATAAATGTTTTTTAACACATTTTGTAGGTGTTGTGACCCAATAGATCAACACGGGCCTTAAGTTGTGCTAATTGGTTCAAATGAATGTGTAGGATGGAGATATAAAGGCCCAGTTAATGTGGAAGCAAAGGTCAAGTGATGCATAAGCTTCCTGAGCCGTCAAAGCACCAAAAGAACAACATTAGCTTGAAGTTGCATGTCATGTTGCGCCACGCAAGGGGTGTGGCGCAACATAAGGCTGACGTGTTGCCCAAGCTTATTGAGGTTATTTTTGTCCACACAATCAAAGTTATACAAAAACCTAAGATGTGTCAAAAATCTAATTTAGGCTGCCAACACCTCTATAAATAATACATTAGAGGTTGAATGTAATCAAGTCTTTCTAGGCACCTTCAAAAACCCTCGTAGCGTAGAAGTAGTTTTAGTTTCTTTTCTTTTCGGCTTTTCATAACTTTCTTATTTTCTTCTTGAATCAGTTTTAATTCAAAAGCTTGTTTATTTAATTAAAGTATTCAATTTATATTTGCGTTTGCATTTTTTTTATTTCTTTATTCCAAGCCAAAGATTTACCTATTCAATATTCAGTCCATGATTATTCAAATCTCTTTTCTTCTCCTCATCGATCATGTTCTTTACATGATTTGTTCAATTGAAGTTGAGATAATGAATAACATGAGTAGCTAAATCAGTTAGGGGAGATTAACAAGTAGATAGGGATATGATTAACGGATGATTTGAGGTTTCTCGAGAGGGATTAGTTGGTATAGAAAATGTGTTTTTAAATTGTTAGGCTTGACAACCCTAATAAGTCATCATAGGCTAGACGAGTTCGGAAGATAAGTCGAACCGAGTAAATCGTAATTTATCTTGGTTGAGAAAGTGAGGAGATAAGCGAATATAAACCAGTCGATCAATTAGTTAGAGGCCAAGAGGTAATAATTAAGTAATTGATTACTAATCCACCTTAAAACCCTAATCCAAAATTAGTTACAAACCCTGAAGCAAATTAATCTTCTTGATTGGTTTATTGATTTATTTCGGTTGTTTATTTTTCTTTATTTATTTTTTCATTATTTATTTATTTTTATTTCCTTAATCTAATTCATGGTTAATCGTAATATAGAAAATAATTATTACTACCTAGACTTGTTATTGTAAAAGTATTTTCATTATTTATTCCATCCTCCCTTGAGTACGATCCTCGAAATATTTCTGATATTTCGTTGTACAACTATATTACAATTTGACACGTACACTTGTAGACACCTCTGTTCTTAATTTCTTATATTTTTGATATATAATTTAACTATAAATGATAGCATATTTATAGCCAGTCACTATACCTTGATGAGCTCATAGGTTCTCTCCTCACTTATGAGATGAAGTTAGAGCACGGGAAAAAAAACTAAAGAATATAAGTGTTGCTCTAAAATCCTTAATTCATGAAGAAAGTGATGATGATGACCCATTATCATTTTTTGCATTAATTTTCATAATAACTGTCATGTCATCACTCAAGGACCCATTAAGGGTTTTGGCCAAGAACTATATTTCAAAAGATTACTAACTCTCATTTAAGACTTTAATTGAATGCAGTTTTCGATTAGTGAATTAATTGGTTTTTTAATTATTTTATCAAGGGTTTTTGGCATTTAATTCTTTAGAGTTTAAAGTACCAAAACTTTTGTGTGTTGATTAAGAAGTTGTTATTTAAGGTGGTAGCGATCTTGTCCAGTGGGAGTGAGAGTATAAGTTTAAATCTCATGAAGCGTACTTGTCGTAAGGGGTTTTACCTTAAATATCAAAGGTCAAATATAATGATAAAATTACATTTTGATTTGTCAAAGAGTTATAATTTAGTTATTACTCTATAAAAGAAATTCCTAGCTTCATCTATAATAACCTTTGAAGAGATTAAGGGAAATGTTTCTACTAGACCTATTTAAGGGTTAGACTATTTGCCCACAATTTGGGAGGGTATGAAAAAATATTAAGCTTGAAAATGAGTTTACAAA
>CM025153.1:19866573-19880255 GCA_013467495.1 Gossypium gossypioides
GCAATCCTATATAGGATTACTTAAAAAATGATGGAAGAATGAGTTTATGTTTTTGGATTGTTTTGAAGCTTGAAAATGAAAATAAATTATTCGGTTATAGTGAACATGTTGAGTTGTGACATATTGAACGAATTTTCTTGAAAGTCAAATTTTTACTAAGGGTAAAATCATCAAAATTTTACTGGGGAAAAATTGGGATGAGAAAATTATTTAATATGTAAAGATTAAAGTTTATTTTGGGAAATAGAAAAACTGAATCGGGTTGGATCACATTATAGAGTATTGGGTCAAAAAAGGGACCCAAGAGTACTCGTAATTGGACTCGATATGAGAGAGGCCTAAAACCCCTTGTATAACATGAAGGGAGCGACAAACCTAGTAAAATTACAAGGGTGGGACATTCACCCCTCTCCTACTCTAAGTAGTATGTTGTTATTCTATTTAAAATAAAAAGGTTCTGTCTTCTCTTCCCATAAATAGATGGCACTGATAAAGCTATTTACACATCTTCTGAGATATTGTTATACTACCAAAAGTTAGAGAGAATTTATTCTCAACTTTTAAATATATTTTTCTAAAATAACAAATTTACCGGTTTCTATTAAGCAGAGAGAATTTTCGTTTTCACCCCTAAAAGAAAATTTTTTCTAGTTCTATGTTTGGGTTCAATTGGTTCGAGCCCACACTCGAAGCAGTTCGTGGTATAAGAATAGCGAAGAGGATCATTTGGTTGAAAGTTGGAAAGCTTCAAGGATCCACTTATTCAAAAACACATGTACATATTCAATTAAGGTTTATTGCTATAAATATCACAAATCAAGTCGATTTTCAAAATTTTAATTTTCCGCTATGCAAGAAAACTGTTTTCAAACTGAAATTTTTGCAACAGGCTGAACTTCAGGTGGAGTCGACTTTGTCATAGTAGATTAAGGAGAAACAATTAGTAGATGAGAGTTTGGTAAAGAAGATTTGTCAGGTTGAGGAATGTGTAAGTGGAGATTTTGATCTTAATGCAAATGGTATATTGAGTTTCTAAGAGAGACTTTGTGTGTCTGGTGATGTGAACTTAAGGCATGTGATTCTCACCGAAGTGCATAGTAGCCCGTATGTTATGTATCCCAGTAGTAATAAGATGTATCGTAATCTCCGAGAAATGTATTAGTGGCCTGGACTGAAATGAGATGTTACGAGTTTTCTGTCTAGGTGCCTAGTTTGCTAAAAGGTCAAAGCAGAACATTAGTATCCTTCAAGGTTGCTCTAGCCGATTAAGATTTCAGAATAGAAGTGGGAGAGAATCACTATAAACTTTGTCTGGGGTTTGCCTTTGATCCCGAAAAAGAAAGATTTAATATGAGTGATTATTGATCAGTTTTCGAAAAGTGCGTATTTTCTAGCAGTACGTAGTAATTATTCATTACAAAGGTTGGCAAAGCTGTACATAGTAGAGATCATGCTCTCCATAGTGTTTCGATCTCTATCATTTCAGATAGAGATCCGCGTTTAGTTCTAGGTTTTGGATGAGTTTGTAGGAAGCTTTAGGTTCGAAGCTTCATTTTAGTACGACTTATACTCATTAAACGGATAGCTAGTCAAAAAGGCTGATTCAGATTCTTGAGGATATGCTACGCGGTTGCTTTATTTAGTTCAGTTGAAGTTGGGAATGATATCTACCTTTAGTGGAATTTGCCTACAACAACAATTCCCAGATGACTATCCAGATGGCATCGTTTGATGTGTTGTATGGTAGGAAATGTAGAACTCCGTTGTGTTGGTTTGAGCTAAATGAAAAGCGGATTGTTAGGTCGAATCTGGTTCGGGAGATTAAGGAAAATATGAAGTTGATCTATGAGAGATTGAAGGCCGCCTCAGATAGGTAGAAGTCTTATACATATTTGAAACGTCATGATATCGAGTTTCAAGTCAGATATAGAGTGTTTTTGAAATTTTTTCCTTGCAAGAAGGTTCTAAGATTTGGATCAAAACTTGAGTGTATTCATGATGTGTTTCATGTGTCCATGTTGCAGAAGTATCGATCTGACCCATTGCATATAATGTTAGTTGAGGAGATCTAGGTTCAACCTGATCTTATGTATGAGGAGGAGTCGATTGAGATTTTGTCTCGAGATGAGAAAGTGTTGCGTCATAAAAGATTTCAGTTGGTTAAGGTTTTGTGGAGTAACCACAACATGAACAATGCTACTTGGGAAGCCAATGGCGTAATGAAACATCAGTATCCTTCTTTGTTTGACTCAAATAAATTTCGAGTACAAAATTCTTTTTGGAGGAGGAGAATTGTCACATCCCAAAATTTTGTCTAGTAGATTCGGGTTATTGGACCGGGTATTCGATTTGGATCCCGAGAGGATTTGCAAAAATAGGGCCTAAAGTTAAGTTCGGGAAATTGGAATTAGGTGTCCGAAAATTATTTTCCTTAAAATGGTTTTTTAAAAAATAAAATAGATTTTAAAAAGAATCGAGAAAAAGACTTTTAATTAGAAAAGAGGACTGATTTTTAAAAGGGTCAAACTTAAGAGTTGTCCAAAAGCAATTATACATTTGTTTTAAAAATCAGTTCTTCCTCTATAGCTTTAAAACCCCCCATTCATGTCCCTTTTCTCCTTATTCCTCTTCATTTGAAATTTTTGCCAAACAAAATCTACACATTTTTCCCTCAAAACAAACTAACAACCTTGATTTTCTTTTCTCCCAAACACTTAATTTCCTCTCAATTTTCTAGAAAACTATCAACATCTTTATCAATTTCCTTATTCATTTTTAAAGGATTTTAAGAAATTCAAGCTCTAAATTATTTTACTTCTCCAAACAAGGTGAGATTCTGTTTTTATGCATTTTGCATTTTCAAATCAAGATTTGATCCTTTAAAACAAGATTTTTAAAGATCTAAAGAAATATGTCGAAATTAAGCTCTAAAATGGCGAAATTCATATTTCCAATCTAAAATTCAGTTTCTAAATGATTTCCATCATATTTTAATGAGATTAAAAGGTTTCTAATCTTGTTTTAATAGATCATTAAGAGATTTCAAGGATTTGATGATTTTTTTTGTTCATTCAAGGTGTTCTCAGGTGATTTTTCTGAAAACTTAATTATGAGTTCTTAAGTGTTCTAAGTAGTTTAGCTTCATCCTAAAATGATTAAGGAGATTATTAGAATTAGGTTTAAGCAATGGAGACAAGATATAGTTAAGAAATCGAAGATTTTGACTAAACTAATTAAATTTTTAGCTTATGAGAGGGTAGTGTGGATTTGTATTTTTGTCGAGATTCTGATGTGTTTATGCCTATGAAGGATCATATTGTATTGTGTGTAATGTGTATGTAAAGTTTCGGATCCATCGTAGCCCTCTATAAGTAAGGTGAATGGCAAGGTGAAGCTCGTTTAAGCTATTGGCGTGCAAGCGAAAGCTGATTCGTGAGTGTTTTGGAGTCGCTGCTTGTACACATGATTCATTGAGTTAATCGGGAGCTTAGGTTAGCCTAAACACCTATCCTAAGTTTCATATGTAAGCTTTCTTACTCATTTTGCCTCATTTTGCAAACTAGTGCCTATGTGATATTGTGTAATATGATGTGTTAATGCAACAAGTAATATGTGAATATGTTGGTATATGATATGGGAATTACTAGTTTTATGCACATATATGTGATTTAATATGGTTTGGCTTATTAAGCATTGTGTTAGCACTTGTAAGTGGATCAAATGTGAATATGACAAGCATGCTATGTGAAAATTATTGTTTGTGCTTATGATGAATATGAATAGAGAATATGTGTGTAACACAATAACTAAACATGCGAAAAAGTGGATATGTATTTTTGAAACCATTGGATATTGTGGCATGCCATAGGATTTGAGTACTCGCACATGTCCTTTGTATATAGGCGTTGAGGCGACATGTTAGACAAAAAAGGGAATATTTAGCTAAGCTCCATTCATATGGACATGGTTGGTGTGTTTGAGAGTGTTGGCTTAACGCTTCATTTTTTTGGGACATGATAAACTCTTTGAGTCATTGGTGTGTTGGAGATTCGTTCATCTAATGTAATGAAATGTGCTTATGTACATATGTTTCATAGTCTTAAGGAGCCAATATATCAAAATTGAAATGTTTGAATTATGCCTCGAATGTCTTGTGTAAGAGCAAAATCATAATGTTTCTTCAGTGTCTTATGTAAGTATAATTCAAAAATGCTTAACCTTCTTATGTGGGCAAAATGGATCATGGGAATGATGATTTGACATGGTGAGAAAGTGTTTGTGAGTTTGTTTTTAACATGCTTTTGCTTAACCTTTGATTTCGTGTTTGCATTTTAGTGCTTTTGAACATTCACTGAGTTTGGTTAAACTCACCCTTGTTTTTCATTTACCTTGCAGAAAAGTACTGTTACGAAGAGTGTAAAGTGGGCAAGAGAGGTAATCCCTACAAGGCATAACATTTGAGTATGTTATAATGATTTTGAACTCTTTGAATAAATGCAATGTGGGTTGTCATGTGGGACTAGACTTTGGATTGTTAATAAGGACTTTGAACTTTGATTTGTAGTTTTCGGGTGCTTGAGAATATTGTTGATAATGCATGTTATGTCTAATCAGAGTTCAAGTGTTAAAAAGGCATGGAATATGGTTAAAAAGTGCTAAAAAAAAACTAAAATAGAATTCTGGAAATTTTGGCATGTCAAAAATAAACAAATGACTTAAATTGAATATGTGGGAGCCTTAGGAAATTATTGTATATTGATATGTGTATGTTGTGTGATTGATTTACTTAAGTTAAAAGTGTATATGCTAGCATCAACATTTACTTAAAGTGTCAAAATATGTTTTTGTGAGTTATGGTATGTTTGAGCATGTTCTAAATGTGAGTTGTGGGGAATATGACTTGTTAGAAATGTGAAATAGGTTAAAATGCAGGAAATGGTATGTTTGGGAGTGACCAAAGTTAGAAATTGCAGGTTATTAGGTTGTTCCTACAGAAATTGCAAGCAACGTAGCGATGACGTTCGGATGTCGTTGCGACAAGGATCGACGTCGGGATGCCCTTTTTCTCATCGTCGTGACGAGAGGCCTCCTCCAAATCACGTTGCGCTGTGGTGAATCACATCGCCGGGGTTTGATACACTATCTGTTCATGGGTTGATTTTTTAACTTTGCAACTTAGTCCTAATGTTTAAGTGATGTAATTGGAGTCCAAAATGCTATAAAATGCTTTGAAAACATACATACTTGATATTTAGATGTCTATTTTCGTAAGTCCAAAGATAATTTTGTAATGTGGTTATTTTCGGTAATTTGTCACTTTCAATTTAGTCCCTAAAACCCTTGTCTTCAAAATTAACTGAGAATGCTTAATTGAACTAAGCTGATTCTTTCAACAATGGTTCTAAAAGGATTTTGGAATTAAAATGTATTTTTAAATCATTGTTATATGAGTGTGTTCATATATTGGATGTGAATTGATGATTTTGCCCCTGGCTACAATTTGAACGATTTGTGTTAGTTAAATCATGTAACTACGTTTGTTTGCTTATTCATGATTATGTATGATTTAATTGCATGTCAATGATTTTCTTTGTAGGTCAGATAAATAGAAAAAAATTATTTGTGTGTGTAAATATTGCAATGTGGTTTCAGTCACCTCGATGACAAATGTGATGTTCTGGATTCCAATTAGACTATCCCGATCGGGTTTAGGGTGCCACACTATGACGGTAACACACTTATGACAAGGTCATTGGACGAGCATTGATTGAGATGCTTTCGTAATAGCATGCCACTAGGGAAAGCTCTGTTATGATGGATAAAAATAGAAATGTTAGAGAAATGAAAAACATTTGAAAATAAAAATGACCTAGAAATAAATTTATAGTTTTCGAATTAAATAAAGTTCGAAAATAAAAATAAATTATTTAGCTATAATAAATCCGTTAAATGCAGAAATATTAAATGTGTGAAAAAAATGTCTATAATAAGACGCATTATCATTCCCTCTCAATTGTGATGTAGAATAATTGAGTCCACGTAAAATTCAATGGCCTAAAGAATCGCATTAACAAAAGATCACATGTTTAGAAAGAGGCTAACTTCTTTGAACGGCTACATCTTATCTGATCAGATAGTCAAATTGGGAAAGAGTTTTTGATGAACACCCGATTTGTAGCGGATGGACGTCACTTTTCAAGTGGCCTACCATACTACCACATGTCTTAAGTTGGTGGAGATATAATGTGGTGTAAATTTCAAAACCCTGCTGGGTGCGTAGATCGAAGCATATATGAGACAATTACTATAGAATGGATTAAAAAAATAATAAAATAAAAGTATTGATTGTGTATGCTTAACCGTTTATTACGTAGATAACTCCAGACGTTCATCAACTCTTAATTTTACTTCCCACCTTTTTTAACACGTCCATTCCCAGTTTCTTATTTTAACCATCAACTTCCTACCTAAAGCTTACAAATAGAAGTGAATGATGGCAATTACAAAGGAGTTTATTCGCATCATCTCTAAACCTTCTTCTCTGTTACCTGACACGTCTATGCTATTCTCAGCTCTCAGATTTTAGTATTTTACATATTCTTTGCATAAATAGACGAACACTGCCACACAAACATAGAGATTAACTCCCATTTCCGAATTGCTTTTGTATGTCCTTAAATGATATTGTGGCAGAACCCCTCCTTTTGGACTTCTGTTGAGAAGGATGTTCTCTCCACCCTGTCATGTATATTACCTACAAGACAAATAAATGATTAGGTCAAAAACCATAACTTGATGATTATTTAATCATTTCATTCCAAGACTCAAGTCAGACCTTCGATTTGAAGAAACTTATGAAGTGGTGCGGAAAATGCCAGAAAAGTGCACAAAAAATCTCACCTTCCTTAATTGTTGACTACAAAGTGCAAGGTTGTGATCTTTCACTGAATGGGTCTCAACCATGTTTACATGTGCCGAGGTGATCAATTCATGCCCGTGCCATAGAGCAAAGAATGGGGTTAGTAGTTTTGCGATTAACCTAGACGAGGCTAAAGCAAAGGTCAAACATATAAGCTGCTCCAGCCCTACGAGAGGTAGTGGGCTGGAATAGAGACTTTCTCAACTTCAACTCCCGCATTTAGATGCTGATAAGTTAATCTAGTCATTAAAGCTTTCTTTATCAGACCATTTCACCTCCTACCCCCACCAAGCCCCTGCAGGGGAGATTGGATTGGACTCGACTCAACTCGACTCGAGTTATTAAACTTTCGATCGCTTCCCACATAGCCCCCCAGGGGTGATAGGAATTATCCATCACTCTCTCGGTGGATTAAGGAAGAAACAGTTAAAGAGACAGGCAGAACAGAGAAAAAAAGGGTAAACAAAATCTGTTGCCAATGACGATTACAAGCCATGTCAATGAAACAGAGAATTTCAAAACCAAGAGTAATAGTGAAGGAGAGAAAACAGATCATATTCTAAGAAGAAGAAAACCATAGCTCATTCATTTTCCAAGAATAGCTTATTGCAACAAAATGGAGTCTGCATCCTGCATAATGCCCTGAAGTTTTACAAACTTGCAGTCCATATTAGTAGCTGATGTGGTAGGTGTTGGTCTCCTAGGTTAACATATTACTCTTAGGGCCCTCAGCCCTCATTTCTACCAAAAAAGGAGAGAAGCCTACTGGACTGGTTGTTTTATTAAGTTCCTCATATGGTTAGATTGCTGAGTTAGCTCTTCCACTTTCAGTCAATTTACAAACAATAATGTAGAAGTAGAAAATGGGGAATAATTAGAGCGAAGTTAGATCATAGATTCCAAATCGCTAAAATAGAGAACAAAAGATTGATGGTATGCATATTCTCTTCTTCCAAATTACAGCTCTTGGAATGGATATTAATGCACTGACCTGGAAAGTTGCAGGGATGGTGCCATCTTTGGCTGCAAACATTGAATCATAGATGGCTGCGGTTGCTAGAGCTGTTTCCCTCTTCAGAATCTGGTTTCAAGATAGAGTAAACAAAATATAGCAAGGGTTAAGGTTAGCTTAGCTGATTCCTTGTTTGAACATCACCTAGATTTCTTGATTTGAACATCATTGTCTAAAAGATGTCTTACATTGGTCCTTTGCAGAAGCGCATTAGTTTCACCCATTGCTCGCAGATGTTCAATCAGATCCAAGGCTGCATGAAAGAGAAACATTGTTTAATTCATATTGAAAAATAACGTTCACAAATTAACAATGTCAAGAATAGCAGGCCAATTAATCATCAAAGACAACCTATACAGGGTAAGGCACATTAGTGTCTATGAAATACTCCGCTGCAATAGAAATCATCTTGATACACATTTCCTATGACTGTAGTCCTGATAATGGTGAATTATTACAGCTAGAAGCACTTTGGCTGCTAGAAATACAGCATATCACTAATAGGAAACTAAGCATGTTGCCTGCAGCGTCAAATCTTATTTATTTTTGTTTCTTAATCTGTTATGTTACAATCCACAAATAAATGTGGAAGACATTTCATAGGAACTTTGTGATAAGCGTTTTAAAGAACCTTCAACAATAAAAACTTAGCATTCCCTTTTACAAATAATTCAACAATTTGAGCTCTCTCTATTATACATCTCTACCAGTTTAAAGCAATCCTGGAAATAAGTTGTACTTAATGAACATGAAATTTCACCCAGACATTTTATAAGCCCGTAGTTGGAAACATTTTAAATTTGATATATTCCACCTTATCAGACAGCTATTACAACTGTACAGGTCCACATTCAAAACTGAAAAACTTTAAGAGGGAATCTTACCACACTTGTATCTAACCACGTATTCATCAACATCAACACCAGGAAGTGCAAAACCAGCCCTGGTCAAAAGGTTGCCAGCATCCCTGACCTGAAGACAAAAGCTAAACTGTTATTTAACACCAAGGTAATAGACAATGTTTTTTCTTTTTATTTAAAAAAAGAAAAAAGAAATGTTATGAGGACTTTATTTTTCAAATTCGACAGGTGCATTAGGACATCATTATGCAATTGAATTATGATTATTTAACTCAAAACAAGCTTAATCAATTCTCTATCTGTATTTAGATCACAACGGAAAAGCCAAACTGAAATTTGCAGTAGGGAGCTAGCTTTCCCTCACATTTACTATACTATAAAGGATGCTGCAAGTGTTACTTTCGCACCATTATTACCGATACCTTTTTCACACTGACTTTTTCTTAACCACCCCAGCCCAAAAGCAAAATAACATTAGTGGCTTGTTTTTCTTTATTTTTTCTAAGTTTGGAATATGAACATGACCATCAACTTTAGCTTTACAATATCATGATCAACAACTCAAATAAGAGATTCAGCCTAGCTTTTTATACAGGCTAACAGTAAAACAGTTCTAATTGGAGATAGAAGATGATCCATTAACAGTAAAAGCAAAAAAGCAAAACAAATTAGCCTCATTTTTAATGCCTAGTCAGAGAGATTCACACGGTTAAATTACATAGAACCTAATTAAATTGCAAGATGCAGAAAAATTGTCCCTGAGTGTCTCTCTCTGTGTAATATCTCCTCAGAAGTTTGAACACTTTTAAGCCATTTTATATATAGCATGTGTATAGATATATAGATATGCAAATAGAAGCATGAACATCAGAAATCGATGGCTGAATTGCAATTGCTAAAGTGAACAAGAACGAATGATAAAAAAACACACATATCTAGCCACAGAATCAGTTATAGTATAAAGATTGAGAAACACAAAACTATCACCATGTGAGCAACTGAAATGGGAGAAAACATGTAAATAGGTCACATGCCTGTGCCAGAGGTGATACCCGTGGACTAATGCCTCCTTCACGCTCCATTTGAGCCACGGTGCAAGCTATTCGCAGCTCCCTATTCAAAAATACAAGATACAAACATGAGCCAGAAAGGCAACATGCAACAACGTATAATCTAGGTTAATCAGCAAAGGAAAAAAATAAAAGGGTATAGACAACTTTAAGGTTTCTCCTCCAAGAATAGCTGCTAAGAATAGGCCATCCGGCTTCAATGCCAGTTTACACTGTCAGAAATACAATTAATATCATTGTCATTCACATGGATATAGAAGCAACCTGAATATTTTGCATTTGATTGTATGGTTTATTTAAAAACTCAAAAAAAGCAATATAACAAAGAGAGGCAGGGAAAGCAGGGAGCTGCTCTTCAGTGCCAGCAGAACTAAAATAAATTATAACAAGAGAAAACTGGCTTATATAGCTGAGGCCTTTATGATGAATTATATAACTCCTCTCCTAGACTAAAATACATCTCTACCCATAGTAATGATTCTATACCTTTCAATCAACCATTGATGATCTTTTACTATTTTGTGATATATTTTAAGAGTATGGAAATCAAAACTTGTCCAAAGGGAATATAAGAAAAAGATAGTATTTCCTAGAAGGATAGACTGCACACATATGCATGTGTATGTGAGTATTCCAAGTTTAAGCACAATAATCAAGCGTATTACTAATATCCCAAGCACCACACTACTCGCTTATAGTGTACCCATAAGTCATAACATGCATCGCCTGCTCCAGCCAATGTTAATCCATATTGCACCAATATATTTTTTGAAAATAGAATAGTACAAAGATTGACATGAATGCTTAATGCACTGAAAAATATAAAATACATACCTGTATCATGGCCCCTGGAAGATCATTTGTCCAATGGAGCCCTAGGCAACTGATTACCAAATCTACTGAACTTTACATCAACAAATACAATCAGTTAGAATTTGAAAGAAAATTTCAACAATAACATATAAAGTAAGGTTTTCATGAGTACCTTTCTTTGATGGGCAGAAACTCCTCATCACCAACCACATATGAAGTCTCAATATTCTCATTGCCGGAATCCAGTTGAGAACTTTTGCACAGCTTTAACATATCATAAGAGGTATCCATCATAATAAACTTTTGAATTGCACCTGCAGATTTCAGAATCATTATGATTTATGCTGGTTACTAACTAGAGGCTATCTTTGACTCAATCATTCAAATAAATCAAACACCACTATATATTTACCAACATTAATAACATATCTCTGCAAAAGTTCAGAAATAAGGAAGATCATTCTTAAAATGAGTTTTAAATAAGTCACTGCAACTTGCAAGGATGAGGAGGAAGTTTGATCAACCACTGAATATTCAGTAAGGCTGTAAGGGAATACAAAAATGACATTCTAGATATCAAATAACACATATAAAAGTACTGTAAAATCAAAAACTCAGGATCTAAGAAAAGAAATTGTCTTGATTAATTTGAACTTAGAGGGAGAAAATAAGGTAAAAGAAATGCAAAAGATACTAAACGAATGTGGTAGTAGGAAACAAATGCATATAAAGAAGTAACAGCAGCAGCATAAGTTAAATATGAAGAACAAATTGATCAATGTAAGAATGTGCTAAAAACACAATTTTTATAAGAGTAGGATGGCTTTTTGGTGTTTTGGCCTTTACTTAACAAGGCTCCCTTTATTTGAGCTTTTGCTGCTAGCTTAGTACATCCTCACATTTTGCAAAAGAGTAAAAATTGAAAAGCAAAAACTGTATGTCATTAAAATCGAGCACATTTCCAAACAATAGCTCTGATTCAGGCACAATTATGTGATGCAATATAAATGAAGCTTCTATTACCTTTAAATAAAGCTTTTAATTTACACTCTTATAAAATGTTTCTTGTTTTTGTATCCAAATCCCTTTCTTATTCTTTTTTATTTTTTTTTTGCAAAGTAGCAAAATCAACAATCAAAAGGGGCTTAAAAATAAACTCCAAGAAATAAACATGCTCCTGTATAACCATAAGCACCCAAAATAAACAAAAATTGAGCATATTATAAGAATCATTCTAGGATGGAAATCTGCAGAAGTTATATCCTTTGCCTTAACATAGCAACAACCATCTCATATAATAGAACCTAAATCAGTAAAACTGTGATTACAAACACATACAATTTTGTACACTTTATTAGCAAATTGGCTTTTGATCTGCTCAAAATCCTTGATATTTTCATTGATTTCAAATGGGTGTTGTAAAGCATTTATCTAATTGGTAAGGAAGCCTTTTCCATAAAGAAACAGAAATAACAAGAATCAGAATTAGTTACATATCTCTAACAGGAAAAAAAAAGTACTAGAACAGGCACAGAAACCATACAAGTTCATTTGAAAACAAAAGCGTCAATCACTTCATACACTAACTCTTAACATCTTTAACCACAACCATATAAAAAGAAAATTTTCACTCACATTTATCTTCCACATTTCTATCATTGGAAAGAATCCCATCATTTAAACAATTTTTCCTCTAAAATTTGAAAAGGCCAGTGACTAGTTATAGTGTTAAATGACATAAATAGCAATATAAATGATAGGAGAGGAACTTGATAACTAACACTCACCACGTCCCCGCAGCATTTGCCTCACAGCTTGCAACGAGCCTCCCAAACATAATGCAGTAGGAAATGTTTTCTTGCAGTCCTAAAAATTGAAAATACATACATAATTAATTTCTACAATTACTATTATTATTCTTCTTATACTAGTTGCTTTTGCTACATGCTTCTTATTGTTTCTTTAGAAGTTGCTAAAAGAAAAGGGTAATTAATTAAAAGGAATAAAAGCATCCTCAATTCTAATATAATTTTTCAATGGAAAAGTAAATTATGCATTTCTTATTCTTTTTTCTTTAAAAAAAAGACATAATTTTCAAAATAAAGATAGAAGGTAAAGAAACAAACATAAAGTACCCAAATTACGAAGGAAAACTTTCAACCTTAAAAAAATGTTGTCCCTTCTAAAAGCTAAGATCATTCCAACTACCATTAGTCAGTACAAAATTTTGTGCCACTGAATACTAATTAGAAGCATGAGACATTTATGTCCTAGAGAACCGAAGACTGAAGCAAATGAGCATGAAGAATAGGTACGGTAGAGCAAACCAGTTGACCGTCTTTTTCACAATTTCCTGAAGTAAAACTGGCATGGCCGATCAAGAATATTGTGTCACTAAAACAAGAATAAACTTCTTTGTGAAATAAAATGGTAAGCAAAGCAAATCAGATAACAACCTCCAAGCGATCTACTAGATTCTCAGCTACAGCATGTACGAAGGAATCATTGGGACGCAGCAACCATGCAGCTCGATCACGCTGCCGCTCAAAAATCAATCATCACTTATTGATCAATCAACAATTAGTAGACTCATATAAATATGAAAATAAAAATACTATACTACCTACCTGTGTGCGTTTGAGGTGGCGGTCGAAGATCTTGACTTTAGAAGGACTGCTTTGAAAGGCGTCGCCGTCGTCATATTCCGCAGTAGAGAAGGAAACGGATGATAGGAACCAACGGTGGGGTATGTCTTTCGGTCTTCTTTGTCTTCTCAACAGGGAACAACTGGTCTGAGAGAAAAGGAATCTCCTCATTCTCTGCGACTACGAAAAGGAAGAAATCCAAAGATAAGTAATTTACATTATGTTTCCATCTGGGCAATCCTTAATTGGAATGAAGTTTTAATTAAGCATACTCCAAATAATCTGTTTAACAAGCATTTTGTCAAACAGTAAGTATGCAATATTAATTTAATTAAATATTATAAGGAAATTTAAGAACCTTAG
>CM025153.1:19910715-19921094 GCA_013467495.1 Gossypium gossypioides
ATATGAAACATATTGATGTGACTTAACCATAATCACAATATCTTGTATTAAATAGGTACATATATTTCAGTTGGAGAAAGTTTTATTTTTATTCTCAAATGCAACTTCAATTAAGCTAGGTTTTGTTCAACCGTGTTAAGGTTATGTGGACCAAACCAAAGAAAGAAATTCAATCCTATCTCTTTTTTTTTAATTGAAATATTAATTATTATAAAATGAAGAAAATAAGACAACATTCACTAAATCTTAGCATAATAAGATAGAAATAACTTATTTCTAAAGAAAAATAAGTAGCTCCAAATTAAACAAAATATAAAAAAATAAAAAAAACCTACCCTAAGAGCAGAAAGTCTTGATTGAAAAACAAAAACAGTTTAAAGCTAGGCATAGTCAAATTTACAACCTAAAAGAAAACTTGTATTTCCTAAAATAACCTTTTGGCTTTATGGGTGCAAGTTATTTGTAGGATTTACAAGATTCAACAACAAACAAAGTTTTAGAGAAAGAGTAAAGCATATTATGAAGATGAATGGAAAATGGACTCAAGTGGCAACTGTTTATGATTGTAAGGAGATTGAAAACCCATGTGTTGTTCATAAATTTGATATAGAGGATATGCAAGCCATCAAGGTTGATGATGGTTGTTGGCCAATTGGACAAGCGCTTGGTGGGGATTACGAAAGGGTTTTATGAAGTTAAAATTGATAAGGAGAATCAAGTATTTGACGTTAATGTTAAGAAAATGCCAGGGAGGTAGTTCCTGATAGAATTTGAAGGAATGGTTCGTTGAGATAGATTATTGGTCTTGTTTCACCTTTCTCAAGCATAGAACTACATGGGTAGCGATTTGTGGTATTCCCTTATAAGCTTGAAACTACAAAACATTCTAGAACATTGCTCGAGCATGGGGTGATCTGCTGGTCGGCTAAGTCATGCTTTGCATGTACTGAAGTATTATTATCGTTATATCATACCATTACGGGGTTCGAATGGATACTCTTATATTCGACATATTTTTCCCAGAAATGGTTACTTGGGCTAATTGGTTCTTTATGGTGTCGAATGTGTAACAGTTAATTTATATGTTGCCTTATCGTATTAAAGTGATACTATGATTTTTATGCTTGATCCTTTCGATTGTGGTTCATTTTATTGAATAGCTTTTAGAATTAAATGTTGCTATTATAATGCTCAAGTGCTTGTAATTTAGTTTACTTATATGATATTTTTCTAGATTTTGGTAGAATACCACTAAACTGTGAAAAGCTTACGTTCGAGTTTTTATTCCATGCATAGATTATTGATGGTTTGTAGGTTTGTGATCGAGCATTGTCATCAAGGAGCCTAGGCATGTTCTTAGGATTTGTTACTTGGTCGAATTGGGTGTTTTCATCTTCATTTTGGAACTTATTTGATTATTTCAATTTTTGTTAAATGATTTATTATTTGTGCCATAAAATTTTAAAATTACATGTTAATTGGTAATGACTGAACAATTGATTAAGTGAATCACTCTGGCGACCGCTGTGTTGTTGATTTGATCCAACTTTCTTATCGGGATTGGAATGTTACATTGAGTCAGTGAATACACAAAAAGAACCAAAAGAAAAAAGAAAGATCAAAATACAAGAAAATGAAAAGAACGAATTTCGAAGGTAACAAATTTTTTTCTTTTCAAGGAGTGCATACATATACAATAAATGAGATAAGCTCATATGAATGTGGCATCATCGGACCAACAGTCCTCAGCCATGAGGATGCTATGAATCCCCAAATGTACTAAAGAATAAAAAAGGGGAATGTAACACCTTGCTTAACTTATTTATGTTTTTGTGAAATTTGACAAAATGAGTATCTGCTTCTGTGGCTAAGTGTTTTGGGGGTGTGTATGAGGACTTGGGTTCAAGTCCCTCATTTGGAAAATTTTTGTTATTTATGATTCTAGCCTTATCTTTGGTGGGTTGGGTTATGTTTTATCTTTAGTAAACTCATATCAAAATAAGCTTGCTAGCTCGAGCGGTAAGGAGTTAGTGTGTTGGAGGTCCTATGTTCGAATCCTTGTGTGAGTGTGGGTGATATTTTTTGCTTCGGTTGTCTGTAGAGGTTCGGTGGAGTTAGGAGTCTGAAGTAGTTGATGTGGTTAGTGAGGAGAATTTTATGGGATGTGGTTGTTGTGGGTAGTTGGGATATTAATTAAACTTATTTTTAATTAATTTTTCTCTCTCTTCCTAAAATTTGACGTCAGTTTCTGCTTCTTCTTCACTTTTCTTTTTTCTATAATTCTCATATTTTTGTTCCTACTCTATTTTTTCTTCTTTCTTTTTCTTCTGTTCCCTTCAATTTTTGTTCACTCTTCCTGTTCTTCGCGTGATTTCGGTAAGCCTTTCAATTCTTTTTCGTTGTAGTAGCATAACGCTGATTGTAGAGAATTTGATTTCTGCGGGCTATTGTGTAAGAGAAGGCGGTGAGATAGTGGTTTTCGTTCCAACGGTTTAGTTTATTATGTGTGGTCATTTTTACGGTGGTAAGTTTTTGAGCGTTGATTTGTTTAGTTTTGTGAACTCGTTAATTGGTTGCTAATAGGTCGTTGAAATGCTATCTTTATGTTTCGGTGGGCTTGGGAGTGCTGTAGCGTCAAAATCGTAGTAGGTGTGTACCTTAAAGATAAAAAATTAACATTAGACGAAAGCTAAAAAAGGGCACAGTCGACGCCACACGTGCGTATGCCTGGCCATGTAGATGACCGTGTGCGAGACACAGCCATGTGTCTGACGAAAGTGTGGCTGTGCACAAGACACGGCTGTGTGATGGTGTGAGTGTGGCCGTGTGGGCCACATGAGCTAGGGCAGATTGGGCATGTGGGCCACACGGGCAAGGCCAAATTGGGTGTGTGGGCCACACGGACGTGATTAAGTGGTATCATTGGACATCAGCCTTAACCACGAGGAAACCCTAAATCCCAGTCGATCTAAAAAAAAAACTAAAAATAATTTTTTTCTTATTAAAAAAGAAGAAAAAAGGAAAAGAAAAAGAAAAGCTTTAAAAATGATATTTTTTTATCAGCCACCATATATGGTGCTTTGTTGTCGAAGACTAATGAGTTTTGGGTTCATTAGGGGCAAAGCTAGCCAACAAAAATATAGAGAGTAAAGAGAAAATCAAAAAAGGATTTGTTTCGAAAAACTTAAAAAATATGGAAAGAAAAAAGGGGTTCAAGTTTAAATAGTAGGGGAAATGGGAAATTTGCTACACAATCCTCTCGTGTTTTCATTTTATTTTTAAGGCCTTTCGCTTTTTAAATTACAATTAAGATCCTTTCATCTTTTTCAAAATTGTGTTTCAAAAAGAACTGGTTTTTTTTCAAGTAAGTGGTACAAAGAGTCTCTGGCGTCAATCCTGTAAGTATTTCTGAACTTGGATAAAACTTTTTGAAAACACTATAGTTAGCAGTTTCTGAAATTGTACTGAGTTAAGTTAGAGACTGAAACCTCTGAAAAACTTCTAAACTTTTGATAATTTCAACATAAAATATATGTTAATAAATACTAGAACTGATGCATATAAATTTATAATGTAGACAAATTTGAAATATACGATTAGCGCTCGTGGAACTCGTGGTCGTGGTATTCTTGGGCACGGTAAGGGCCATAGGGGGGATCAAGTTGAGTTTTCCTCTTTGGGCAGTATGCCAAATTTAGACATGAGTGAGACACCGGTTTTGCCTGCTACTGAGACTGGGTCTCAAAGCCTCTCGGCTGGGGATGACGCACTGTCCCAAGCCATATTGAGGGTGTTGGAGAAGGTCACTAGACCCCATTCTGGATCTGGGTGCTGTGGTTCGGTAACTGAACGACTCCGGTCCAATGGAGTTGTACTGTTTAGGGGTGTCACTGGAGTCGCCCTTACTGTGGCTGAGTATTGGTTGGAGGCCACCGAAAGGATTATGAATGACATCAACTATACTCTTGAGCAAAAATTAAAGGGTGCGGTCTCTTTGCTTCGCGATGAGGCATATCAATGGTGGTTTTCGGTTGAGGAGGGTACTCAATCGGATTGTCTAAACTAGGATTATTTTAAGACTGTCTTCCAAAGGAAGTATGTGGGTGCGAGCTATGTTGATGCTCGTAGGTGTGAGTTCATGAATCTCACGTAAGGCGAAAAATCTGTGGCCAAGTATGAGGCCGAGTTTCTGAGATTAAGCCGCTACGCTTGAGGCATGTTGGAGTCTGAGTATGAGAAATGCGTCTATTTTGAGGACGGCTTGATGGATAGTTTGAGGGTTCTAATTGCTCCACAGAGAGAACGAGAGTTTGTAGTTCTTTTGGATAAGGTGAAGATTACCGAGAAGGTTAAGCGCGTGGAGTGTCATAATAGAGACTGAGAGAGGCAAGAATAAGAGGGATTTAAAGCCTTCTAATTCTGTTCAAGGGCCTAAGAAACGGGCCAGACTTGATGGGCCTATTAGAGTGGGGGTTCCTGTTGCTCCTACTGGGATTTAGCCTTGTGGTGGCTGTGGTAGGCGCCATCTGGGCAAGTGTTGGAGAAGAGTAGGGGCTTGTCTAAAGTGTGGGTCTTTGGAGTATCAGATTAGAGAGTGTCCACAGCATATTGATCAGATGCAAGCTTTAGGACAGAGTTCTGTACAGCCTCAGAGGGTAGTTCAGTACCCACCTAGGGGCCGTGGATCGGCTAGAGGTGGTAATGGTATGGGCCGAGGACAGAGAGCACTGGCAGAGGTGCTAGTCAGATTGAGGCGAGGTAGTCTGCACTGGTTTATGCTACTCGACACCGAGAGGATAGAGACGCTCTTGATGTGATCACGGGTACGTTCTTTATTTGTGATGTTTCATACACTGCTTTGATAGACATAGGTTCTACCCATTCCTATGTAGCTAGTACTGTTTCCTAGAACTTGGGGTTTTCTGTTGAGTGTACTTCTAGTGAGATTATTGTACTGAGCCTATTGAGGCAGTCTATTCAAGTTAGTAAACTTTATAGGAATGTACCGTTGGAAGTGCAAGGGACTGTGTTTTCGACAAATCTGATGGAGCAACCGTTTGGGGTGTTCGACTTAATTCTGGGTATGGACTGGTTAGTTGAGCACCGAGTTAGTTTGGATTGTGCGACTAAGAGGGTTCTTTTGAGGGCAGTGGATGACAAAGAAATAGTGGTGATCAGTGAGCATCGAGATTATCTGTATAATGTGATCTCTGTTCTTGTGGCTGAGAAATTGGTTCGAAAAGGGTGTGAGGCGTATTTGGCTTACGTTAGTGTTTCAGTTTCTAGGGACTCTTACGTTAGGGAAATTAAAATAGTGAGGGAATTTTTAGATGTTTTTTCGAAGAGTTACTGGGTTTACCTCTAAATCGAGAAGTTGAGTTCGGTATTGAGCTTCTTCTGGTTACAGCTTCGGTGTCTATCGCTCCATACCGTATGGCACCGAAGGAGGTTATAGAGTTTAAGGCTCAACTTCAAGAGCTTCTAGATCATGGTTTCATCTGTCCTAGTGTGTCTCCGTGGGGGGCACCGGTTCTGTTTGTAAAGAAAAAGGATGGTACCATGAGGATGTGTATTGACTACCGACAGTTAAATAAACTGACAGTAAAGAATAAGTATCCACTTTCGAGGGTCGACGACTTGTTTGATCAGTTTCGGGGGGCTTCAATATTCTCAAAAATAGATATCCGATCTAGGTATCATCAGCTAAGAGTTAAGGAAGTTAATATTCTAGTTATGCCCTTTGGTCTGACGAATGCTCCGGCTACATTCATGGATCTGATGAACTGAGTCTTTCAACCGTATCTGGTTCAGTTCGTCATGGTCTTCATCGATGATATTTTGGTTTACTCTAAGACTAAGGATGAGCATGATGTGCATCTTAGAGTAGTGCTTCAGATCCTCCGAGAGAAATAGCTCTACGCTAAGTTGAGCAAGTGTGAGTTCTGGTTGCGGAGGTAAATTTTCTAGGGCACGTGGTCTCTGATGAGGGGGTCTGAGTTGATCCTAGAAAGATTGAGGCATTGCTGGATTGGAAACAGCCTAAGAATGTATCTGAGATCCGTAGTTTTCTAGGTCTTGCAGGATATTATCAGCGGTTTATTGAGAGGTTCTCTCTGATTGCAGGTCCTTTGAGTAAGCTTCTGCGCAAGGGTGTTCCTTTTGTCTGGACTGATGCGCAACAATCGAGTTTCGAGAAGCTCAAGTCTGTTCTGACTGAGGCTCTTATTTTGATACAGCCTGAATCTGGTAAGGAGTTTGTAGTGTATAATGATGCGTCACATGTCGGTTTGGAATGTATATTGATGCAAGATAGAAAGGTTGTGCCTTATGCGTCCCGTCAGCTTAAGTCACACAAGGGGAAATATCTGGAGGCATTATCTATATGGTGAGAGTTATATTATCTACACTGATCACAAGAGCCTCAAGTACCTCATTACTCAGAAGGAGTTGAATTTTAGGCAGCGCCGATGGATTGAGCTACTCAAAGATTATGACTGCACGATTGAGTATCATCCTGGTACGGCCAATGTGGTGGTTGATGCTCTCAATCGTAGAGCGATGAATGATTTGATAGCGATGTTCTCTCGTCTTAGTCTGTTCGATGATGAGGGTCTGTTAGCTGAGTTGCAAGTTAAGCCAACTTGGATTGGGCAGATTCGAGAAAAGCAATTAGGGGATGAGTCTCTGGTTCTATGATTCCGTCAGGTTGAGGGTGACAGTACATCTGATTTTGGGCTAAATAAGGATGGGGTTCTGTGTTTTCGAGCTCGAGTTTGTGTACCGAATGATTCTGATCTGAGGCGGTCGATTCTGAGGGAGACGCATAGTAGCCCTTATGCTATGCATCCCGGTAGTAATAAAATGTATCGTGACCTTCCTGAGTTGTACTGGTGGCTGGGTTTGAAATATGAGGTTACAGATTTTGTTGCTCTTTCTCTGACGTGCTAGCAAGTTAAGGCTGAACACCAGTTGCCTTCGGGTTTGCTCTAGCCTATTAAGATTTCCTTATAGAAGTGGGAACGAGTGACGATGGACTTTGTTAGTGGGTTGCCCTTGACACCCACTAAAAAGTATTCTGTTTGGGTCATCGCGGATCATTTGACCAAGTTCGTCCATTTTATTTCGGTTTAGACGGACTACTCTCTGCAAAACTTAGTGAAACTCTATATCTTTGAGATTTTAAGACTGTATGGGATTCCAGTTTCGATAATTTTTTATAGGGATCCTCGCTTTACTTCTCAGTTTTGGAAGAAACTGCATAAGGCTCTGGGTTCGAGGTTGGAGTTCAGTACTGTATTCCATCCTCAGACCGATGGTCAATCTGATAAGGTGATTCAGACACTGAAGGATATGCTTCGGAGTTGTGTAATTGATTTTTGAGGTAGTTGAGAGGATTTTCTGTCGTTAGCTAAGTTCGCCTACAATAACAGTTTTTAGTTTGGCATATAGATGGCATCTTACGAGGCTTTGTATGGTCGTAAGTGTCATACTTCGCTATGCTGGACTGAGTTGGGTGAGCGACGGATTTTGGGTCGTGAGTTAGTTTCCGAGATTGAAGATAAGGTTAGACTGATTCAGGATCGTCTGAAGGCGGGTTCTGATAGACAAAAGTCCTATGCAGACTTGAAAAAGAGAGATATCGAGTACTCTATGGGTGAATTTATTTTTCTTAAGGTTTCTCCGTAGAAGAAAATTCTGAGGTTCGGTCGTAAGGGCAAGTTGAGCCATAGTTCATTGGGCCGTATCGAATTCTGAAGCGTGTGGGATCGATCGCTTATCAGTTGGAGCTACCTCCAGAGCTGGACCGTATGCATGATATGTTTCACGTCTCAATGTTGAGGCGGTACTCGTCTGATCCATCTCATGTTGTCTTTGTTGAGGAGATCAAGGTTAGACCAGATTTGACTTTTGAGGAGGAGCCGATTCAGATTTTGGATCGTGATATAAAGGTTTTGAAGAGAAAATCCATTCCGTTGGTTAAGGTTCTGTGGCAGAATCATGGCACTGAGGAAGCCACGTAGGAAACTGAGGACTCGATGCGTCAGCAATATCCTCATCTGTTCAGATCAGGTAAATTTCGAGGTCGAAATTTCTTTTAGGGGGTAGAGTTGTAATGCCCTGCTTAACTTATTTCTGTTTTTTTGAAATCTAATAAAATAAGTATCTGCTTCTGTGGCTAAGTGTTCTGGGTGTGTGTATGAGGTATTGGGTTCAAGTCCCTCATTTCGAAAACAGGTTTGGTGGAGTGGGAGTTTGAAGTAGTTGGATGTGGTTAGTGGGAGGATTTTATGGGAAGTGGTTGTTGTGGGGAGTTGGGATATTAATTAAATTTATTTTTAATTAATTTTTCTCTCACTCTTCTCAAAATTTGACGTCAGTTTCTGCTTCTTCTTCACTTTTCTTTTTTTGTCATTCTCATCTTTTTGTTCCTCTATTTTTTCTTGTTTCTTTTTCTTCCGTTCCCTTCAATTTTTGTTCACTCTTCCTATTCTTTGCCTGGTTTTAGTAAACCTTTCAATTCTTATTCGTTGTAGTAGCGTAACGTTCATTGTAGAGAATTTGATTTCTGTGGGCTGTTGTGTAGGAGAAGGCTATTGTGTAGAGAATTTGGTTTATTGCGTATGGTTATTTTTACGGTGGTAAGTTTTTGAGCGTTGGTCGATTTAGTTTTGTGAACTCATTAATTGGTTTCTAATAGGTCGTTGGAATGCTATCTTTAGGTTCTGGTGGGCTCGGGAGTGCTGTAGCGTCAAAATCGTACCAGGTGTATACCCTAAACACAAAATATTGACGTTCGACAAAATCTGAAAAAGGGCACTGTTGACGCCACACGGGTCGTCCAATCGACTGTGGGCTTATCGTAGGGTTGGTATGGGATAACCAAACCCTAAACTATGTGATATGACATTCTAATAGTCTGCTCTGAGTAGGACACCGTTATGCATGTCTGACTATTCTGCTAAATTTGTATGTTATCTTTATACGAGCATGATATTTCTGTATCTGTATTCTGTCTTTATGATTGGGGTGGGAATCGAATATTTGGAGGAAGTGATCTGGATAGCGACCCTTCGCCTATATTCTGGCAGCTTGACTGCATATTATCTGTTATGTGTCGTACTGGTACTATATGGTGTGTAGGGATGGGTGGGTGAATTTATCCCCACATGGTGTGATGGGATGGTCAGAGTTGGTGTGTAGAGGATGGAGGTAGGATTCTGTATACCTGCTCTGCTTATCTGATTCTGTTATCTGTATCTGTAAAGGACTAAAGTCCGAATCTGATTCTGACTGTATATGAGATTTTTGTATGTATAGCATGCCTATTTCTGTTGGGTTACACACTGAGTTTACGAAAACTCACATCTGTTTGTCGGTTCTGTTCAGGTAATCCATAGACTTAGGCGGATCAGTGAGGCAGAGTCTCACGGTTACCACAAGTTTGTGAACTGACTTAAAGTAATGGTTTTATTTAATTAAGGTTTATTTCTGAGAGTTTTGTAATTATTGGACTCTCTGGACTATTTGGTTTTATTTTTGGATTTGGATTTTTGTTTTGACTCTTTATTTGCGACGGTTGACTAGAAACATGGTTTTTTTACGAAAACAAAGGTTTTTCTAAAAATATGAACTAAATTTTCAAAATATAACAGTTTCTAAGACTTCTGCTGTAAATTTTGTTTTGGGAAAGGAATTAATTAAATAACGTCTTCAGTAATAGTTATAAACGAATATGGGTTATAAAACTTGGATGATTTATTGAACAACTATACAAAGCTTAAGCTTTGTCGAAGTAACACTGATTTCAAAACCCTTCATTGTAGCATTATTAGATTCAGCCATAATATCTAGGCCGGGTTTGGGGTGTTACAGGAAAAGGTTTTTTGTTTCTATGTTTTTTTCTTTCCTTTTTCCTTTTTTCTTCAAAATAAAGAGGTGGGAAGGTTCTGATTAAGTGGTATCATTGGACTTCAGCCTTAACCACGAGGAACCTTTGGGTAGGGGAAAAAGCTAACCAACAAAAATAGAGAGAGTAAAGAGAAAATCAAAGAAGGATTTATTTCGAAAAAAATTAAAAAATATGGAAAGAAAAAAGGGGTTCAAGTTTAAATAGTGGGGGAAATGGGAAATTTGCTACACAGTCCTCTCGTGTTTTCATTTTATTTTTAAGGCGTTTCACTTTTTAAATTAAAACTAAGATCCTTTCATGTTTTTATTTTAATTTTTAAGGATTTCCACCTTTTGAAATTGCTTCATTTGTCGCTGCACATTTTGATATATTCAAATTTTGAAATTCTGGTTAGGAAAATTACCAATTAAGTCCTTTTACTTTCACTTTTAAAAAAAATGAAATTTAAATGTTATTCAAATAAATTTTA
>CM025153.1:19934190-19957480 GCA_013467495.1 Gossypium gossypioides
ATTTATTTAAATTTTCAAAATTTAAAAAATTACCATTATATATGATTTATTCTGTATCAAGTATTAGCATGAAAATATAATAATTTAAAACTTACCAATTTTTTCCATTATAAAATCTTAATGAAATTTCTTAATATTCAAATTTATATTTTTTGTTTCAAATTTATATATTTTTACTCCAAATTTATATTTTTTTGTTTCAAATCCTCATTCTGAAACATACAATAAATTTTGAGACCATATCAAAAATTATGAAGTACTAAGAATTATGAGGAATACGAAAAAACATGAGGGAATACTAAAAACCATGAGAAAGTACCAATAATTATGAGAGAGTACAAAATAAATATGAGAGAATATAAAAAAGGACCAAGTTACCAAAAAAGGCCAATTTTTTTTTCAAAATAATAGAAATAGGACAATTTTGTTAAAATTGACATAAATGGGCTGATTTTATTAAAACGCGCCTAGTATTTCCCCGTGTTTTGCCACATCAGCACTAAAAAAGAAAATACCAATTTTTTTGTGTCATCTATTAATGTGGAAATAAAACTTACAAAAAAAGCCTTTATATAGACTCAAAGTCTCATTTCCCTTGTTTTATACTCATGAATATGTTTGCAGCTTGTTCTTAGACAATGTGAGATTGCTTCATTAAATTGTGATATACAGACCATGTGTATATATAGACTCATGAATAGGGGTCTTCCACCACTATGCCTAAATAATTATTTTATTTAGATAAAAACCTAAATTATTTAATTTAAGTCTCTTTTTTTTCACCAATTTTTGAGTATCACAGTTCCAAATCCTAAATAACCTGGAAGAGTATGGCCCCTACTATCTTTGTGCACAGACAAATCTTGATTTTTGTTTTCGTCCATACATATTATTATTTGTTAAAATAGATTGAAGTCCCTATATTCTTGATAAGTTTGGAATTTAGGCCTTTTTATTTTTGTTTCAAATAATTTAGTTTTTCTATTTTTTAAATTTAAAAATACAAGTCTAATTGTTAACATTGCTAAAATCATTTTGTTAAATTTATTGGTGTGACTAAATAAAAAAATTCATAAATATTGTAACATCTAGATTGATGATTAACCTGACCAACCCAACGATTTTCGATTTAATCGTTTAACAATATTTAAATAAAAAATTCAAATAAGTTCTAGATTTTTTGGCAAGTGTTGATCTCTGATTTTCAACATGTAGCTCTAAATTATATCAGATAAAAGATAAAACTGAAAATTGTGCAAGAAAAAAGAAAGAACATTATCCTTAAATTATAACTCTTTTCAGAGTAAATTATAAACCTTTAAATTAAAGTGCAGCCCAACTATTTTAAATATACATTTAGAAAAATTAAATTATTTTAAATATCCCGAACCATGGACCAAAAACCTAGAACCCTAAACCCATAACACCAAACCTTGAATCCCAAACTCATAACATGTAACCCCAAACTCTTAAACCTTGAACTTGAAGTTGAACCCCAAACCTGAACCTTAAACCTTAAATCTCAAACCCAAACCCTGAACCTTAGGGTTCGGGGTTCAAGGTTTAAGATTCATGGTTTGAGTTCAAGGTTTGGGGTTCAAGGTAAAATAATTATCAAAATTATTTGTCAGTGACATGGAAAAAATTGCACAAAAATTGTACAAAAAATAAGTAATTTAAGTTAAGTTAAATTAACTTGGAGAAGATATTAGATATAGATTAGTGCATAATAATATTTTGTTATATTTAAAATTTAATATTGGGTAACTCCCCATGATTCCATATTGTGACAGAGATAAACAACGGTTACATAGTGTTTCCTATTAACATGGTATATTTATTTCTTATTGTATTCGACAGTTTCGAGGTTAGGATATGGGTTTCTCCAAGTCTCACTTAAATATTCAAACATGTCAAAAATGTGATTAGGAATGTTGTTAAAATAATGGCAAAAAGAAGATTGTAAACTAGAACGAAATAAAAGAGGATATAGCTTACCCATATCTTGAAATTAAGGGGAAAAACAAGAGGTTGATGAATAGGGAAACGTGAAAGCAGATAAGGGAAAGAAAAGCAAGAGAAGTTGAGGAGAGAAAGAAAAGCGAGAGAAGCAGAGAAGTGAAAGAAAAACAAGAGGTTGATGAAGATGAAGATGAAGATGAAGAGAGAAAACAACCAAGTGCAACTACTGTATATATAAAAAGGGCTAGTAGGGGTCGCAACCCTCCTAAAAGTAAAAAAAATAAAATTTACATAGCTTTGAACTATAATGTATAATTTTATTAAATACATGGATCAAATTGATAAAAATGTAAAACCGAATGATATATTAAGAAAATTTAATATAAAATTAAGTAAATTGCATATGGCAAGAAGAATTTGATATATGAGAATCTCATATTAGCAAATTGTGAATAACTTACATTAGAATGATCCTAAAAACTAAGGTTTTTAGGCACCAATAAAATTTTGCCACGTCACCAAATTTTAAAGACATGAAATTATTATTATACAATCATCAATAGATAAATTATTTTATTGACCCTTCCCACCACATTATTCATGGTATTTTTTTAATTATTTAATGACATTTCAACAAATTTTTCCAAGTAATTGACACATAATTTTTCTATTTTTTTACCCTAAACCCTAAATCTAGAATCCCGAACCATGAACCCAAAACCTAAAATCCAAAACCTATAACCTTGAACCTTAAATCCAAAACTCATAACCTATAACCCCAAACACTTGAACCTTAAACCCAAACCTTAAACCTTGAATCTCGAACCTTAAGGTTCGGGGTTCAAGGTTTAAGATTCATGGCTCAAGTTCAAGGTTTTAGGGTTCAGGGTAAAATAATTATCAAAATTATGTGTCAATGACATGGAAAAAATTGCACAAAAATAAGTAATTTAATTATAGTTAAATTAAGTTGGAGAAGATATTAGATATAGATTAGTGTATAATAATACTTTGTTATATTTAAAATTTAATATCGGGTAACTCCCCAGAATTCCATATTATGACACAGATAAATAGTAGTTACATAGTGTTTCATGTTAACATGGTCTTTTAATTTCTTATTGTATTAGATAGTTTTAAGGTTTTGATATGGGTTTTCCCAACTCTCACTTAAATATTCGAACATTTCAAAAATGTGAGTAGGAATGTTGTTAAAATAATGAGAAAAAGAAGATTGCAAACTAGAACGAAATAAAGAAGAATATAGCTTACCCATGTATTAAAATTAAGGGGAAAAACAAGAGGTTGATGAAGATGGAAACGTGAAAGCAGAGAAGAGAAAGAAAAGCAAGAGAAGAAGATGAGAGAAAGAAAAGCAAAAGAACAAAAGAAGAGAAATAAAAGCAAAAGAAGCAAATAAGAGAAAGAAAAAGAAGAGGTTAATCAAGATTAAAAGAGAAAACAACCAAGTGCAACTACTGCATATATATAAAGGGGGGCTGCCAAGGGCCCTAACCGTCCTAAATTTAATACAAAAATAAGTAAATTGTAAATGGTAGGCAGAATTTGATATCTAAGAATTTCATATTAGGAAATTGGGAATAACTTACATTAGGATGATCCTAAACACTAAGGTTTTTATTTGACCCAAAAACTGAGGTTTTAAGGCACCAATAAAATTTTTCCACATCATAAAATTTTAAAGACATGAAATTATTATTATACATTAACCTATAGAAAAATTATTTTGTGGACCCTTCCCACCACAATATTCATGGTCCTTCCCAATTATTTAATGACATTTCAACAAATTTTCCCATGTTATAGACACGTAAATTTACTATTTTTTTACCATGAACCCCAAACCCTAAAACCTAAATCTAGAATCTTGAAGTCTACACCCAAAACCTAGAAATTAAATACTAAACATGTAATCCCAAACCCTGAATCTCAAACTCGTAACCTAAAACCCTTTAACTCTAAACCCAAACAATAAACCCCAAACTCAAACTTTAAACCATAAATCCTGAACCCAACCCTTGAACCTTGGGGTTTAAGGGTCAAGGTTTAAGATTCAGGGTTTGAGTTCAAGGTTTGAGGTTCAAGGTAAAATAATTATCAAAATTATGTGTTAATGACATGAAAAAAAATTGCAAAAAAATAAGTGATTTCATTAAAGTTAAATTAAGTTAGAGAATATATTAGATATAGATGAGTGTATAACACTACTTTGTTATCTTTAAAATTTAATACCGGGTAACGCCCACAATTCTATATTGTGGCACAGATAAATAACGGTTGCATATTGTTTCTTGTTAACATGGCCTCTTAATTTCTTATTGTATTCGACAGTTTTGAGGTTAGGATATGGATTTCTCCAACTCTATGTTGAATATTCAAAAACGTAAAAAATGTGAGTAATAATGCTGTTACAATAATGAGAAAAATAAAATTGTAAACTAGAACGAAATTAAGAAGGATATAGCTTACCCATGTCTTGAAATTAAGGGGAAAATCAAGAGGTTGATGAAGATGGAAAGGTGAAAGTAGAGAAGAGAATGAAATGCAGGAGAAGTAGAGGAGAAAAAGAAAAGCAAGAGAAGCAGAGAAGAGAAAGAAAAATAAGAGGCTGATGAAGATGAAGATGAAGAGAGAAAACAACCAAGTGCAACTATTGCATACATATATAAGGGGGCTGGCAAGGGCCCCAACCCTCCTAAAATTAAAAATATATATATTTACATAGCTTTGAAATAAAATGTATAATTTTTATTAAATACATGGATCAAATTTAATAAAAATGTAAAATAAAATGATAAATTTAGAAATTTTAATATAAAAATAAGTAAATTGCAGATGGTAAGCAGAATTTGATATATGAGAATTTCATATTAGCAAATTGGGAATAACTTACATTACGATAATCCTTAAAACTAAGGTTTTTAGGCACCAATAAAATGTTGCGACATCATCAAATTTTAGAGACATGAAATTATTATTATACATTCATCTATAAAGAAATTATTTCATTGACCTTTCCTAGTACATTATTCATGATCTTTTCCAATTGTGTAATGACATTTCCATAATTTTTTCCATGTAATTGACACTTAATTTTTCTAATTTTTGTTACTCTAAACACCAAACTGAGAAACCTAAATAAAGAATCCCAACCCATGAGCACAAAACCTAGAACCCTAAACTCTAAACATGTAACCTCAATCCCTAAATTACAAAGTTGTAACCCTAACCTCAAATCCTTAAACCCTAAACTTAACCTTGAACCCCAAACCCAAACCTTGAATCTTAAATCTCGAACCTCGAGGTTCAAGGTTTAAGGTTTAAGATTCATGGTTCGAGTTCAAAGTTTGGGGTTTAGGGTAAAATAATTATCAAAATTATGTGTTAATGACATGGAAAGAATTGCTTAAAAATAAGTAAATTAATTAAAGTTAAATT
Organism: Gossypium gossypioides; assembly: GCA_013467495.1. Lineage (NCBI taxonomy): Eukaryota > Viridiplantae > Streptophyta > Magnoliopsida > Malvales > Malvaceae > Gossypium > Gossypium gossypioides. Next base: position 19,939,612 of record CM025153.1, read on the forward strand.
AAGTTGGAGAAGATATTAGATATAGATGAGTGTATAACAATACTTTGTTATCTTTAAAATTTAATATCGGGTAACTCCCTACAATCCCGTATTCGACACAGATAAATAGCAGTTACATAGTGTTTCCTGTTAACATGGTCTCTTAATTTCTTATTGTATTCGATAGTTTTGAGGTTAGGATATGGGTTTCTCAAACTCTCACTTAAATCTTCAAAAATGTAAAAAATGTGAGTAATAATGTTGTTAAACTAATGAGAAAAGTAAGATTGTAAACTAGAATGAAATAAAAAAGAATATAGCTTACCTCTGTCTTGAAATTAAGGGGAAAAGCAAGAGGTTGATGAAGATGGAAACGTGAAAGCAGAGAAGAGAAAGAAAAGCAAGAGAAGTAGAGCAGAGAAAGAAAAGCAAGAGAAACAGAGAAGCGAAATAAAAACAAGAGGTTGACGAAGATGAACAGAGAAAACAACCAAGGGCAACTACTGCATATATATAAAGGGGTAGGGGCCCCAACCCTCCTAAAATTAAAAATATATATTTACATATCTTTGAAATAAAATGTATAATTTTTATTAAATACATGGACCAAATTGAATAAAAGAAAATTTAATTTAAAAATAAGTAAATTGTAGATGGCAGGTAGAATTTGATATATGAGAATTTCATATTAGCGAAGGAATAACTTACATTACGATAATCCTAAAAACTAAGGTTTTTAAGCACCAATTAAATTTTGCCACATCATCAAAATTTAAAACCATGAAATTATTATTATACATGTAACGCCCCAAAATATGAACAATTAAACCTTAAGGTTCGGGGTTCAAGCTTTAAGATTCAGGGTTCGAGTTTAAGGTTTGGGGTTCAAAGTAAAATTATTATCGAAATTATATATCAATGACATGGAAAAAATTTCACAAAAAAATAAATTTAATTGAAGTTAAATTTAGTTGGAGAAGATAGAAGATATAGATGAGTGTATAATAATACTTTGTTATATTTAAAATTTAATACCATGTAACTCCCCACAATAGCATATTGCGACATAAAAAACAACAGTTACATAATGTTTCCTGTTAACATGGTCTCTTAATTTCTTATTCTATTCGACAATTTTGAGGTTAGGTTATGGGTTTCTCCAACTCTCTTAAATCTTCAAACATGTAAAAAATGTGAGTAGGAATGCTATTAAAATAATGAGAAAAAGAATATTGTGAACTACAACAAAATAAAGAAGGATATAACTTACCCAGGTCTAGAAATTAAGGGGAAAAGCAAGAGGTTGATAATGATGGAAACATGAAAGGAGAGAAGAGAAAGAAAAGCAAGAGAAGTAGATGAGAGAAAGAAACACAAAAGAAGCAGAGAAGAGAAAGAAAAACAAGAGAAGTGTAACATCCCAAAATTTAGCTTAATGAGAATTTAGAATTATATAAAAAATAAGGATTTATCTAAGTGGTTAGTTGTTAAATGTGAAAGCATGAAATTTAATTTGAGGTTCCAAGTTCAAATTTATTCCTTTGCATAAATCACTTATTTTTAATGTGTGTGCCATCCATTCCATTGTAAACCTAGGTATAAATGTTAATCTTACACAAAATAATCAGTCTTTAATCCTTTTCTTTTCCACCCTAGCCGTCCCTCTCTTTGTCTCCCTCTCATTGGTTTTAAATTTTTTCCCTTCCTCCATTGTTGTCGTCGTCCATAACACCTAGTTTTACCATCTTTTTCTTTTCTTTTTGCCACAAGGTTTGCATCATCTCCTCCATCACCTTGCTGCCATTTTCCCATAATTAAATCAACCCCAAATTTGAAATCTTGAACCTCCAAGATCGATTCCTAACGTCATCTAGCTTGTGTAAAATCTTTTTTCCTTTCGATTTCTTGTTAAATCTTGTTAAATAAAAATATAAATTTCTAGATCTAGAATTTGGGGGATTTTAAAAGATTTTTTGGGTATTTTTCTAGCTTTTTAATTTATTCCAAAAGTGGTTTTAAATCAGCCCCAAAATTGGCCACCGTGGGCGGTGGTGTACGCTATGGGTAAGAAAGGGGGTTGTTTTTCTTTAATTCTTTCACATCTTTTTCCCGCATGATTTTGGGTTCTTGAACCCCTCCTAATCAGCCTTGAATCACATGTTAATTATGAAAATTTTTTCTTGATCAATCAACAATTCAGATCTGACAATTCGAGAAACGTAATTGTGGGTAATCGTAAACTAGTTTGTTGTTTCGACATAGATTTTAGGGAATGGTTATGTATTGATTGAATGAAGGATTTTAATCAAGGTTAGCTACTGATTTTCTAGTATTTAAATGTGTCAGGTGTTGATCCGAACGCTCCAAATCAACAGTAAAGCTAAAAGACGTTCGTGCGTACGATTCGCCTAAAATCAGTGTAGGAAATCTAACTAGTTTGGATTTGAAAAATAGTTGTAATTGTGATGATTGGATAGAACCCATAAGTGGGTGTTTAGGGGTTTTTTAAGAGGTGTATTAATTAATTCCTATACTAATTTAATTTAGGTTCGTTTTAAAGTTTATTAGAAAACTGCAAAATTCGCTAGTGTGCTGCAAAAGAGCATAAATAAGGTGTAAGACCTAAACTCAATAACTTTATTATGATTTAATTGATGATTTAGCTTGCTGATTGGGCTTGACTTAATATCTAAGTAATTAAATTTGTAAGTGGCCGAATCAGGTACGTTTCAAGCCCTAAGTATTTGGCATGGAAGTATCGTTGCTAGTTAGACTAAATGATTGACATTGTCATGAATGTTTGGTTACTTTGATATATGTTTGGCTTGTATGTATAACATGATTATAAATTAAATAACGCTTATGCATGATATATTCGTACAAGTGGTTTGTTATGATATGTTCGAAAGATTGTTATACATGCACACAAAGAAAAGTTGTAAATAAGCATGAAAATGTGATTTGTTGAATGATACCATTTTATGGGTAAATTGAAAGTTGGAATATTATTTCCATTCACTGAAAGTATTTGATAATTGAGTCCATATGTTGAAAATTTCAATTAAATGTGAAAGTATTTATTTATGGCCATGTATGATATTATATGACATGTTGCATGTGCATTGGGGCGAGTTATTTTGTGGTTGACGAAGGAGTTCTGTGGAGTACTAGTAGAATATTAAGTCTACATTTATACGTAGTTATTGCACTACATCTGTAGTATCAAGGGGATTGGCGATTTATTGCATTATATGTTATTCGACAGATTTTCTGCATTTATGATATACGGTGGTTTCTACCACATCAATCTTTGCTCACATACGTTGGAGTTTGGCAGACGGGTTCTGGGGAACTCGTGATGTGTAGCAGATGGTTTGGGTAGGAACTCACATGTGCATTATTTCATGATCATGTTACATAAGAATGTTATTATTGATGTTGATTGTGTTATTTGGTTCCATGAGAAAATGCTTGAATGTATGAATTATGCTTGATTGTTTAGACTCACACTGAGCTTATTAAGTTCACCTCATTACTTCAACTTCTCAGATAATGAACGGAATTAGGATCAGATTTGGTATACGAACGTACAACGAACTTTGGACTCATTTTCACACCATTATTTTTATTTCATTTCTACTTAAAATTTCCTAGTATTATTTGGGTTTTGGATTGTAAAATTATTTGAACTGTGGTTTGAGACTGCTTTCGTTTTAGGTTTTCATGCATGCATGGTTTTCATATTTGGGATTTAATATTGGTTATATGTTGAAATTGGATAGAACATGTCACTTGACTAAATTAATAATTGGGAATTTTACTCGTTTTACTGCTGCAAATAAGATAATCAAAATGTTTTCCTTCTAGGGCAATGTCGTGCAATGTTTTCTGAAAACCATGCCAGTTCTGGTATCTGACTTAATAAAGGTTGATTTAATTAAATGAATGTTTCACCAAAATTAACAAAGGTAATCGCAATTTTATTAAAAGAGAGTGTTTTAGAGGTTTCAACTATCAATAGTGTAGGATTGACACTTAGGTGTCCAATGTGACATTCATGATTCGGCCATAACGTCTAGGCCGAGTGTGGGAGGTTATAAGATGCAGATGAGAGAAACAAATGTAGGAGAAGAAGAGAAGAGAAAGAAAGTTGATGAAGATGAAGAGAGAAAACAACCAAGTACAACTACTGCATATATATAAAGGGGGGCTGGCAGGGGCCTTAGATATCCTAAATTTTTAAAAAAAATACATTTATATAGCTTTGAACTAAAATGTATAATTTTTATTAAATAAATGGATCAAATTGAATAAAAATATAAAATCGAATTATATATTAAAGAAATTTAATATAAAAATAAGTAGATTGGAAATGGTAGAAAAGAATTGATATATGTGAATTTCATATTAGCAAATTGGGAGTAACTTACATTTGGATGATCCTAAAAACTAAGGTTTCTAGGCACCAATAAAATTTTGCCACATCATCAAATTTTAAAGACATGAAATTATTATTATACATTCACCTATAGGGAAATTAGTTTATTGACCCTTCCCACCACATTATTCATGGTCACATTTCAACAATTTTTTCCATGTAATTGACACATAATTTTTCTATTTTTTTTACTTGGAACCCCAAACCCTAAACTCTAAATCAAGAATTCCAAACCATGAATCCAAAATCTAAAATTTTAAACCCATAACACTGAACACTAAATCTCGATCTCGTAACTTCTAACCCCAAACCCTTGAATCCTAAACTTGAACTTTGAACCCAAACCCAAACCGTAAACCTTAAATCCTGAAACCAAACCCCCAACCTCAAGGTTCGGGGTTTAAGCTTTAAGATTCAGGGTTTGAGTTCAAGGTTTGGGTTTAGGGTAAAATTATTATCGAAATTATGTGTCAATAACATGGAAAAATTGCACAAAAGTTGCAAAAAGTAAGTAATTTAATTAAAGATAAATTTAGTTGGAGAAGATATAAGATATAGATAACTGCATAATAATACTTTGTTATATTTAAAATTTAATATCGGGTAACTCGCCACATTTTCATATTGCGACATAGATAAACATTAGTTACATAGTGTTTCCTATTAGCATGGTCTCTTAATTTCTTATTGTATTCGACAATTTTGAGGTTAGGATATGGGTTTCTCCAACTCTCTCTTAAATCTTCAAACATGTCAAAAATGTGAGTAGGATTGCTATTAAAATAATGAGAAAAAGAATATTGTAAACTAGAATGAAATAAAGAAGGATATAGCTTACCCAGGTCTTGATGAAGATGGAAATATGAAAGGAGAGAAAAGAAAGAAAGACTAGAGAAGCAAAGGAGAGAAAGAAACACATGAGAAGCAGAGAAGTGAAAGAAAAACAAAAGAAGCAGAGGAGAGAAAGAAACGCAAGAGAAATAGAGAAGAGAAAGAAAAACAAGAGGTTGATGAAGATGAAGAGAGAAAACAGTTAAGTACAACTACTTCATATATATAAAGGGGGGTTGGCAGGGTTGCAGCCCTCGTAAAATTAAAAAAATTAATTTCCATAGATTTGAACTAAAATGTATAATTTTTATCAAATTGAATAAAAATGTAAAATTAAATAATATATTAAGCAAATTTAATTTAAAAAAAAGTAAATTGTAGATTGCAGATAAGATTTTATATATGTGAATTTCATATAAGCAAATTGGGAATAACATACATTAGGATTATTCGAAAAACTAAGAACCAAAAGTTTTTTTTCCACCTCATCAAATTTTAAAGACATGAAATGGTTATTATACATTCACCTATAAAGAAATTATTTTATAGACCCTTCCCATTACAAGATTCATGGCCTTTTCCAATTATTTAATGATATTTCAACAATTTTTTTCATGTTAGTGATCCATAATTTTGCTATTTTTTTACCTTGAACCCCAAATCTACAATCCTGAACCATGAACCCAAAACTTAGAACCCTAAAACCCTAAACCCTAAAATACCTAGCCTCAAATCTTGAATATCAAACTCATAACCCTTGAACCCTAAACCTTAAATCTTAAACCCAAACCTCAAATTTTAGGTTTTGGGGTTTAAGATTCATAGTTTGAGTTCAAGGTTTGGATTCAACATAAAATTATTATCGAAATTATGTGTCAAAAACATGGAAAAAATTGCACAAAAAATATTATTAAAGTTAAATTAAGCTGGAGAAGATATTAGATATAGATGAGTGTTTAATAATTCTTGGTTATATTTAAAATCTAATATCGGGTAACTCCCCACAGTACCATATTGCGACACAGATAAACAACGATTACATAGTGTTTCCTGCTAACATGGTCTCTTAATATCTTATTGTATTCGATAATTTTGAAGTTAGGATATTGGTTTCTCGAACTCTCACTTAAATCTTAAAACATGTAAAAAAATGGGAGTATAAATGCTATTAAAATAATGAGGAAAAGAATATTATAAACTAGAACGAAATATAGAAGGATATAGGTTACTTATGTCTTGAAATTAATGGGGAAAGCAAGAGGTTTATGAAGATGGAAACGTGAAAAACAAGAGTTTGATGAAGATGAATAGAGAAAACAACCAAGTGCAACTACTACATATATATAAAGGGGCTTGGCCGGGGCCTCAACCCTCCTAAAATTAAAAAAAAAAAGATTTACTTAGCTTTGATTTAAAATGTATAATTTTTATTAAATACATGGATCAAATTGAATAAAAATGTAAAATCGAATGATATGTTAAGGAAATTTAATATAAAAATAATAAAATTGCATATGGCAGGCAGAATTTGATATATGTGAATTTCATATTAGCAGATTGGGAATAACTTATATTAGGATGATGTTAAAAGCTAAGGTTTTTAGGCACCAATAGAATTTTGCCACATCATCCAATTTTAAAGACATGAAATAATTATTATACATTCATCTATAGAGAAGTTAGTTTATTGACCCTTCCCACCACATTATCCATGGTCATTTCCAGTTATTTAATGACATTTCAACAATTTTTTTCTCATATTATTGACACATAATTTTTCTATTTTTTTACCCCGAACCCTAAATTAAGAATCTTGAACCATGAACCCAAAACCTAGAACCCTATGTAACACTCAATACTCAATCCGATTGCCGGACTCGAGTTACGAGATGCTACGAATAAATTCGGAACAATCATATGCAATTGAAAACATTGAATGATCATATAAATACACACATTAATTATTATTAAAAAATGATAATGGGACTAAATCGAGCCTTAAAATACAATAGATTAGATTTGGGCATGAAAAAGGACCAAAAAGTAATTTTTTTAAAACTTTGAACTATGTATCGATACCAAAGAAATAAGTATCGATATTTTTATAATAGTTATCGATACCAAAATTGATATCAATACCATTTTGGCATTTTGTAATTTGAAAACACTGTCCATTTGGTTAAGTATCGAAACCTTGGTCCTTGGTATTGATACTTTTACCCAGATGGTCAAAAATCACAAGTTTGAAAGTTCATTTCAAGCTCAAACATGTATCCTAATTCATGGATAAAAATTGGTACACATATGACTTGCATAAAACTCACTAAATGCTTTACAAACATGCCATGATTCAACCATGATCTATGAACTATCTTACCTATTACATTTAATGACTAAGTATGCAATTAGGTACCATAATCCTAATGCTAACCAATATTCCATTTGGCACCATCGCAACCAAATTCAAAACTTAAACTCAATTATACATACAAGCATGTATCATTATTGTACAATTTACCTTTATACATAATCAAAACTTACCATGTCATTCAAACAATTTAATTTAATGAATGCATATACTACAACCATCAAATAATACATTTACCATACATTTCACCCAATATTACCATTTCTCAACTAGTTCATGATCCAAATCTAGCATACCATCACCATACATACAATCATCATTTACTTTTTATACATACCATAGTATCATTAAATTCATCCTTATGCATGACAACCATTATAACAAATTATAACTTCAATTTATAACTTTAAACCATCAATCCATAATAGCCTATGTACATATCATATAACCATTTAAAGAACAAACCATAATCAAGAAGCAAAGTACTAACATTCAAGAATGTCCAAAAATGATTCACCTATATACACACCACAAAACTGAGTTTTTAAATGATAGAAAAACTACTGAATCAATACCAAGATAGTGTAAGCTTTTCGACAATCCGCCTGACACATTTCGTAAGTTGACACTACAGGAAAAAAGGAAACAAGGGAGTAAGCATTACAATTGCTTAGTAAGTTCACAGGTATTAAAACCAAGTAACTTACCTCACGTTATAATTAGACACTACTTGTTACTTAGGTTAATAAAGTTTGTTTATCATGGCAAATCAAATATAAAAAACGTGAGTTCAACAATTATCAAACCATATAATAACTCAATCATATAATGTTCAATTCAATTATTCAACATTTCATTACCATTTGCAAAACAATAATCATTTAAATCAATTCACTATCTTAACTTATCATCCAATCTATTTATCTACGATACATCCCATTTCAAATTAATGCCAAACATTGATTTTCATTTCATAATTTGAAATCTCAATCCAAAACATAGAAATTCATCTTTATACCAAATAGATATTGAATGTCAATTAAATATCAATCACTACTTTATTTCATAATACTAGTTCTTATCCTTTGGTCTTATTCTCAAGTCCCTATGTGTGCAAAGTGGAATTATTATTTTTTAAAATTTGGGGAAAAAAATCTGATAAGGATAAGGTATATGGTAACGAGATTATATAGCATCCCAAAATTTAAGGGTTAGTAGAATCGGGTTTGTAAATTGAGAGAGAGAGTGGTCATACCCTAATTTTTGAGATTATCTGTGCATTTTTATGAAATAAATGAGGTATTGGTTTGTTGGTTTAGTGTTAGTGAAACGTTCATTGAAATCGAATTTCAAATTCCTTCTCTCACATCATTTTTATTATTTTGCATCAAACCCTAGTATGTGACACGCCTTGTTTTTAAAATAAATATTGTAAAATTATTTCAAAAAATAAGGAACTAGCCTGGTAGTTAATTGATAAATTGAAAAGTATGGAATTAAATTAAGGTCCCTAGTTCGAATCTTTTCCCTTGAAAAATAATTAAAATTTGCAAAGTCCTTTGTTTTTTATGTGTATCGTCCATACCCTCTTAGACCTATTATAAATATTATTTTTAGACAAAATAAGCATCCTTTAGTCTCATTCTTCCCACCCTAGCCATCCCTCTCCTTCTCCTATTGTAACATCCCTAACCCGTATCTGTTGTCAGAATAGGGTTACAAAGTATTAACAATAATACGTAACTTAAATCATTCATTTTCAAACATTTCATTAATCATAATATAATTCATCCAAACCCTGTATGTCGTCCTTTATTCGAGCCCTCGAGGCCTAAGCAACACTTTAGAAAAAATTCGGGACTGAATCAAAAACATTTAGAACTTCAAAGAAAAAGATAGAAATTTTCACACTACAAGGGTCACACGGCCATATGGCCAAGCCGTGTGGACATTCGAAGTAGGGACACATGACCGTGTCCCATCCCGTATCTGTGCCCGTGTAACTCTCTGACTTGGGTCACATGACCAAGCCACATGCTCGTGTGCCAAGCCGTGTGCTAGGCCGTGTAACTGCCTGACTTGTAACCCTTTAAAACCTACAGGGGACACACGGCTATGTCACATGGCCGTGTGTCACACACAACATAGACACACGCCCATGTCTTTGGCTGTGTGGACAATAAAATGGCTAAAATCAAGCCATTTCTTTCACCCTTCAGAAGCATAAACCTAGTCACTTTTGCATACATGATAAAGACTTCTAAACATGCTCAAAACCTACATAAAAGATCCATACAATGGGCTAATAATCCATACAACCAATATGTCATATAGGCACCTCAAACACATACATAAAACATACCTAAACATGATCACACTTAACCATTAATCAACTAGTTTATCTTCATACCAAATCATTTCCTAACTAACCAAAAATCAAACATACCAAACTGATCATTCAAAACATACTTTTACTTGGCCATATCCATACCAATCCACAAAGCATCAAAGTGCCAAAAGCACACCAACCAATATACCATTTTTATAAACCAAACTTATCAACTTAATTCATCAACAAACCAAAGCAATCCCTAAGTGTTTACTTTCATAACATTCTATTTGTATCAAAAGATATCTATTCACAACTTAGACAAGTACCTAATCACCTAGTTTAGTAATTCAACATATTATACCAAAACAACCTATGTAGCCACCTATACATGCCACAACCCTAAAGAGAACAAGAACTACCAACATCGATGGATAGTGTGAGCCGTAGATTCGATCAGTCCAAAAGTCAGCGATAATGATCTACAAAAAAATACACAAAAACATATAAGCTTAAGAGTTGAGTAAGAACATACTAAATATTTTAACTTATCATCAATTGAATGCAACTTTTATTTTACTCGATTGAAATTACCGAAGTATAAACAGGGGCACGTATGTGCAATCAGGGGTACCGAAGTACAAGCAGGGGCACGTATGTGAAATCATGGGTACCGAAGTACAAACAGGGGCACGTATGTGGAATCAGGGGTACCGAAGTACAAACAGGGGCACGTATGTGCAATCAAGGGTACCAAAGTACAAACAGGGGCATGTATGTGCAATCATGTATAATTAACATAAGTATTTTATTACATGGTGATAAGATGAAAAATATATATGGAAATTCAATTACACATCTGCATAGTATGAACTTACATTAACAACTAGCACGTAGGAGTACGATCGAGCTAATCCGTGACTTTTGCCTTCCCTCAGTTTATAACCGGCTGAGATATATCTTGATCTAAATAAATAAGTATTTTCAATTAAATGTTTCAATAAATCTCAATTATTCAATTCGATCCACAAAACACATTTTTTGCATAATTACAATCTTTCCCTAACATTTTAACTTCTTTCCAATTTAGTCCTTAAGCTCATAAAATGAAATTCATGCAATTTCATCCCTGCCCAAGATAGTCAAATTTCATATAGGTCCATATCAACTCATAAAATTCATTATTTTACAATATTCACTATGTAATTTACACATTTTACAAATAAATCCCTATTTGACAATTTCAACAAAATTCACTTTACAAAAGTTGTTTATCTATCAACAAAGATTCATTTTCTTCCATCAAAAATTAAAAACCACATGAATATATTCATGGAAAAACCCTAAACTATTAACAATTTTGCAAGTTAGTCCTCAGGCTAGCTAGATTAAGCTACAATGACTTCAAAAGCATAAAAATCATAAAAAAAAGGGACAAAATCACACTTACGTGCAAGGATTTTTTGTAGCCGAATGGAAGAATCCTAAATAAGCTTTCCTATTTTCAATTTTCGGTGAAGAACATCTTTGAAGAGGATGAGAAACTTTTGTTTTAATTAAATTAACCTTAATTTACCTATTTACATATTTAACCTTTAAAAATATGCTTAACTACATCAAAACCAACTCATGGATGTCCACTATCTATAATGATGGTGTATTTACCATTTAAGTATTCGTACTTTAAGGCACAATAGCTATTTAATACATTTAGCTACTAGAACTCTACTTTTGTACCTTTTATGATTTAGTCCTTTTTACTAATTAAACATGCATACGATAAAATTTCTTAACAAAATTTTTATACGACCTCACTAATATTCTATAGACTCTAAAATAATAATAAAATAAATATTTTCACATCAAATTTGTGGTCCCAAAACTACTTTTCTGATTTCACTGAAAACGGGTTGTTACACCCCTCCTCTTCTTTTTCATTTTTTTCCTTTTGTCCTTGTTGCCACCCTAAGCTTCTTGATCTACAATCTTTTTGTTTTATCTTTTCCACAAGATCTTGCACCATGTCCCCCTCCATCTTGCTGCCATTTTTCACTTAATTTTCTCGTCCCAAATCTAAAATTTTGGCTTTCCAAAATCGATCCCCAGTGTTGCCAACAAGTGCTATTGCCGCCCTTATCACCTAGTTTGTGAAAGTTCTCCTATTTTCTCAATTTCCTAATGAATCTTGTGAGTTCAAAACTCAAAATTCAAGATCATTAATTTGAGGGATTTTTAAATATTTAATGGGTATTTTTCTAGCCTTTTAAGTGATCTTAAAAGTGATTTCAAATCAGCCTCAATTCAGTCACCGTTGGTGGTGGTGCGCGCAACTACAGGCAAGAAAGGGGGTTATTAAATCTCTCAGAATCTACCTTTAATTATGTGTTAATTATGGAAACTCAATTTTCATCAATTGGTAATTCAGATCTGACAATTCGGGAAGCATGTGTGTGGTTGATTGTAAACTAGTTTATAGTTTCAATTTAGAAATTGGAGAAAGATTGTTAATTGATTAAATAAAGAATTTTAATAATGAATTAGACGCTTATTTTACAGTATTTAAATGTGTTAGGTGTCAACTTAAATGCCCCAAACCAACAGTGAAGCTGAAAGAAGTTCACGCGTACGATTTGCATCAAATGAGTGTAAGAAACCTAACTAGTTTGGATCTGAAAAATAGTTATAATTGTAATGATCGAATTGACCCATAGATGGGTGTTTGGAGGATGTTTAAGAGGCTTATTGATTGAGTTTAATACTAATTTTTAATTTAGGTTAATTTTAAAGCTTATCAGAGAAACTGCAAGATTTACAAGTGTGTTGCGAAAGAGCGTAAAATAAGGTGTGGGTCTTAACTTAAAAACTTGATTATTAATAATGACTTTAATTATATAATTGATGATTTAGTTTGCTGATCGAGCTTGGCTAATTAGATAAGTAATTCAATTTGTAAGTGGCCGAACCAGGTACGTTTCGAGCCCTAATTGTTTGGCATGTTAGCAAAGTTGCTAAATTGACTGAATGAATGCACGATTGATATTGTTGTGAATGGCTGGTTAATGCAATGTGTGATTGGTTGTTTCCATAGCATGATTTTGAATGAAAATAAGGTTTATGTATGATAGATCGATATGAGTAATTCGCTATGTAATGTTTGAAAGACCGCTATAAATGCACATAGGAAAGTTTGTGTAAACACACGAAATAGTGATTTGTTAAATGATACCACCTTGATGGTAAATTGAAAGTTGGATCAATGATCTTATTCACTGAAAGTATTTGATAATACAAGGGCATGTTGAACATGTCAATAAAATGTGAAAATATTGAATTATGATTATGTATAAGATTTTATGACATATTGCATGTGCATTGGGGTGTGTTATTATTGTGGATGACAGAGGAGTTCCGTGGAGTATTGGTGGCATATTAAGTCTGCATTTATTTGTAGTCAATGCACTGTACTTGGAGTATTGAGGAGATTGGCGATTTTATCGTATTATTCGTTATTCAGTAGATTTTCTGCATTTATGATTATTAGGTGGTTTTACCTCATCGAGCTTTGCTCGTATTTGTTAGAGTTTGGCCAATGGGTTCTACGGAACTCATGGTATATAGTAGATGGTTGGGATAGGAATCTCTTTGCATTGCATCATACTCATGACATACTCGAATGTTATTGATTTATGTTACGTACTATATTGTGTTGTGTTGAATGGTATCCAAATTAATGATTGTTACTCGAATGAATGATGACCCATGCTTTTACACCATTTGACATCGATTTTGGTAATGACTATGTAATAATATGAAATTCCAATGATGGTTCTGTGTTTTTCTGTTAATGCTAATATGTTTCACTGTATTTGATATTTGTGACTGTTCAATTAACTGTTCGACTCACACTGAGCTTTCATAAGCTCACCCACATAGTATTTAACTTTTCAGGTAAACCTCGAAGCTAGGACCAGACTCGTCATTCAGAGAATCACCTTGGACCTTAGAATATTTTTAATAAGTATTATTAATAAGTCTCTATTGGTTTTGGTTTGTAATTTTCAAATTTTTTTGGTCTTTGGCTTGGTAACTTTTCATTTGGGGAGTTTTGCATGCATGGATTATTCAAGCATAATAACCGAAAAATGCATGATATCTGGCTTAAGTAAAATTTGACATTGATCCCTAATTTATGTTGCATTGCAAAGAAACCATTTTTGAAAGAAAATCGATAAGGCGACTAGATTTCCAAAATGACATGAATAATGGTTTTTCCACTACATTAGTTAACATCAAGTTTTTACAAAGTAAATTGATGAACAAACTTTTTTTTTCTTTCTAAAACAACACTGTCAATAATAAAGTGAATCCTAAGCACACATGACCTAATAAATTAATTTTTTTAAACTAACTTAAAGTACAACTATGATTTTTCTCTAAAATAAGTTTATTTAAGGTCTTCAAAAGTAACGTAAGTTAGCTTGGTCGTTTCAGTGGCTAATGTAGCCTTCTCAATCAAGTCATAATGTCTAGGCCAAGTTTAGGAGGTTACAAATTAGTGGGGGAAGTGGTTAGTTTTTAATAAAACATCTTATTTTTTAAATTCCTAAAATTTTCCTTAAAATCCTCCTCTTTCTGTTGTCCCATTTTTCCCCTATCTCCATTATTCTTAAATTTAGGTTTTCAGTTTGGATTTATGGTAAAAGATTTTCCCTAGTTTCATCAATTCTTTTTCTTTCATTCTAAAAATTGTCATTTCTTGCTTCACTTGTTTCTATTCTTTAGTCATTTTGTCATCTCTGTTTTGGAAATTTTGTCACTGCAATATTAAGTTTCAGTATAAGTAAATCTTTTTGTAGTGTTGTGAAATGGGAATATGTATTATTGATCTATGGTTTAGGTTGATTTTTAAAGGGGTTAAGCATCAATTTTGATTAATTCTTTTTCCGTATTAGGTGAAGTTCGCAAGATGATTGATCCTCCTCTTATCAAAGTGTTGTTAGCAACTGTTGTTTTATCAAGGGTAAGTGACTATCACCACTATTAGAGGCTAATTTTGCTGTAATGAAGTTTGATTATTAACATTAGTTTTGAATTAGCATTTCAGGTTTGCTAAAATCGTGATAATTAACTCGTGTCAATTGTCAATTTAGGATTCTAGAATTCTTGTCGTGGTGTTTGCTTTAGAAATCAGTAAGGTGTGTAACGAAAAACTTAAAAAATAGTTAATGGTGAAAAGTTGAAATGCATTTTGTCGATGTCACATGGCCGTGTGGCAGATCGTGTGTGCCACAAGGCCATATGTTAGGCTTTGTGCCAAATCGTGTGTGTCACACGGACTGGGTCAATTGGGCCGTGTGGGCTACACAGGTGTGTTAGGCTGTGTGACTGGCCGTGTGGGCACACGGGCATGTGTGAGGTCGTGTGATAGGTCGTGTGGGCCACACGGGCCAGCCAGTTAGGTCGTGTGGGCCACTCGTCCATGTGAGCCCATTTTTTGAAAATTTTTACCTAGGCCTGTTTGATTCAAAAATTCGTAATTAAACTGTCCATGGGGTCCATACTACTTAATAAGACTTGAAATAAGGTATCTGTTAATATGTTTTTGTATTTGATGTGTTTAAGGTGTGTGATTTATATAAGTATGATCTGTGTTCTATCGTGTTCTATCAATATTAATGGTAGGTTTTCGTTTGCTATGTTGAGTATTAACATTAGATGTCTGAATCTATTAGATTTGCGTATATTTGGATTCTGCTATATGACCATGCATGTGACGCTAGGGAAAAATTGATTTATTTATATTTAATTTGTGATACGTCTGTTTTACTAAAGCATGGAATGCCATGCCTTCTGATCTCTAATATTGTACGACTGCATGTTTTACATGCTTTTCAATCTGATTCAGTATATGCATGCCATGTCACATTGCATGGGGTGGGTATGATATGGAAAGGAGGAAGTTTTGGCAGTTTAAGGATCTGCACTATCTAGTGGTTTATCCACTTTTTTGTTTTGGCAGCTTGGCTGTAATATAGTGGCTTGATCACATACATTCAATCTGGTAGTTTTAACTGCAATCTCTAGTGGCACTGACCACAACTATTCTGTTGGTGTGTAGCGGAGTTGGGTAGGAAGTTTTTTGAAAAACATGCATTGTGCTTTTTACAAAGTACTACATTGGCATAAGCATGCACTATTAGTTTTGCTCAATTGATCAATATGAGATTCTCTAGAATTATGTGATTTGATTGTTGTGTTATACACGGTTTGAGTTTGTTACACACTGAGCTGTATAGCTCACCCCTTTGTTTTATCTTTGACTCTTCAGGTAATCTTCGAGTTTAGGATTAGATGGCGTGCAGGAGCTTGAATAGATTTTTTGGATAAGTAAATAAATCGATTTATGATTAGTTTATTTATGATATTTTCATTTGTAAATTTGCTTTGATCTTGCTTTATGGTTTCTGCTCATTTTTCGTCAAATTTTGGTATTTTTAGCGTATAACGACGATAAAATATGATTTATCATATTAGAAATCGATTTTCAAAATTAAAATTGGTAAAAAGTAAAATCCACTGCTATATGACTTGGTGGTTCCAATGTAAAAGAAGAGTATTCAAGCATAAGATTTTCTAGAATACGTAAGAGTTTTGCCGTAGTAATATTTTTGAAACACATATTGAAATCAAAAGTTCTCAAACGAGATGAAATTAAGAGTTTTTCTATAAATTTAATAAGTTTTGCGTGTAGTTTCCAAAATAACGTGCAAGTGTTTTGCTGAAAATAATATTTTCAGAATTCACAATTTCTAAAGTTAGGATTAAACTTCTGGGTTTTTTTTTAAACAAACTAATGTAATTCCTCCAGATTCAGCCATAACGTCTAGGCTGGGTTTAGGGTGTTACAAACCCCCTAACTAAGGTTTAATTATAGATCTAGATCTTTAACTTTGCTTAATTTCTTTAATTAATTTTTGTTTTGAAAAAACATTGTTCATCTTCATTCTCAAAAGAAAACCATTTAATTCATGCAATTACTTAAAGATGTTGATAAATTGAATTTGTGAACCTCTTAATCTTGTCAAAATATACTAAAAATCATTTTAAAAACACATCTCTTAGCTATTTATTATGAGATTCGCCATTTTGATGCAAAAGATAGCTTTAAAACTAAGTATCTTTAATTTTCTTACTTAGATCTATGAAAATTCAAATTAAAAACATCTAATAAAAGTTTAATACGTAAGAAAACAATATATTTACCTTTAGTTCGAAAACCTCAACGAATTTTTACAAATTAAGAAAAAACGAGCTAAATTTAGGTGAGAAATTGGTGAAGAAAGAGTGATTTTCTTGCAAAATTGAAGGAATAAGGGGTGTTCGGATGCCAAGAAATTATAAGAGATGCATAAATTTTTGAGAGAAAAGTTTCCAATCAAGATCTAACAAATTTTTAAAATGAAAAACATATGGAGAGAAATTGGGCAGCAACTGGCTTTTATTGCCAAGTAATTTTTTTTAAATTGAGCTATTTACCCTCTAAGTCCTCTCTTATTTCTCCCTTGTTCTAATAAGTCCCTTTTTAACTACTAGTCTTAATTTACATATTTAACCTCTATTTTAACCACTATTTCAAATTAGTCTCTATTAATTTTTACTAATGCCTCAATTATTAATACCATTATTATTTCATTTAATTATTATTTTTACTATTATTAACTAATTATTTATTTTGTCCTATTTTAATTCCTATGACACAAAACCTGATTTTTATCTCGAGCCCACAATCTAATCCCCATTTCTACTAACTCGATTTTCGGGATGTGACAATTTTGTTGATCTAGTCTAAGTTGATTGTTTGTTTCTTATTGATTAAGTTACCAATTTGAATTGTGTATGGGAACATAGGGCTTTGGGACCAAGG